>BRDA01002900.1:2215-15252 GCA_036984385.1 Crenuchus spilurus | reverse complement strand
GCAATACGACCTTTGATGAGCCAGTAGTAAACTTCTCAATACCCACCCTGTCTCTCACAGTGGACATGCACCTAAGATGAAAATTTCAGACCCCTCCATGATTTCTACGGAGAACTAGCAAATTCACAGGGTGTTCAAATACAAACCGGATTCCAAAGAATCAAAATTGAATGCAATGATGTGGAGGTGCCAACATCTAATATTTTATTCAGAATAGAACACAAATCACAGATCACAAGTTTAAACTGAATGTATCATTTTAAGGGAAAAATATGTTGTTTCAAAATTCAACAAATCCCAAAAAAGTTGGGACAAGGCCATTTTTACCACTGTGTGGCATCCCCCTTTCTTCTTACAACACTCAACAGACATCTGGGGACAGAGGAGACCAGTTTCTCCAGTTTAGAAATAGGAATGCTCTCCTATTCATGTCTAATACAGGCCTCTGTAACTGTTCAATCGTCTTGGGCCTTCTTTGTCGCTCTGTTCACTATAGGTGAAAGATCTGGACTGCAGGCTGGCGATTTCAGTACCCAGATCCTTCTCCTACATAGCCATGATGTTGTGTGTTGTGCAGAATGTGGTCTGGCACATCTTTGGTCTGGTTATCTTGGTCTGGCATTATCTTGTTGAAAAATGCAGGGTGTTCCCTGAAAGAGATGACGTCTAGATGGGAGCATATGTTGTTCTAAAACCTGAACATAGTTCTCTGCATTAATGGTGCCTTTCCAGACATGCAAGCTGCCCATGCCACAAGCACTCATGCAACCCCACACCATCAGTGATGCAGGCTTCTGAACGGAGTGTTGATAACTTGGGTTATCCTTGTCCTCTCTGGTCCGGATGACATGACGTTCCAGTGTTCCATAAAGAACTTCAAATTGTGACTCATCTGACCACAGAACAGTCTTCCATTTTGCCACACTTCATTTTAAAAGACCCCTGGCCCAGTGCAAACGTCTGAGCTTGTGGAGCTTGCTTAGAAATGGCTTCCTCTTTGCACTGCAGAGTTTCAACTGGGAACGGCGGATGGCACGGTGGATTGTGTTCAGTGACAATGCTTTCTGGAAGTATTCCTATGCCCATTCTGAATTTCCTTGACAGTGGCATTCCTTTTTGAGGTGCAGTGATGTTTAAGGGCCCGGAGATCACAAGCATCCAGTAGTTTTACGGCCTTGACCCTTACGCACAGCGATTGTTCCAGATTCTCTGAATCTTTTGATGTTATGCACGGTTGATGATGATAACTTAAAAGTCTTTGCTATTTTACGCTGGGTAACACCATTCTGGTATTTCTGCGCAACAGTGGTGGAATTGGTGATCCTCTTACCATCTTGGCTTCAGAGAGACACTGACACTCTGAGAAGCTCTTTTTATACCCAATCATGTTGTCAATTGACCTAATTAGTGTTGATTGGTCTTCCAGCTGTTTGTTATACGCTCAATTTTCCTTTTCCAGCCACTTATTGCTACTTGTCCCAACTTTTTTGGGATTTGTTGACACTGTGAAATTTTGAATCAACATATTTCTCCTTTAAAATGTTACATTTACTCAGATTAAACTTTTGATTTGTCATCTATGTTCTATTACAAATGAAATATTGACATTTGCCATCTCCATATCATTGCATTCAGTTTTTATTCACAATTTGTTTAGTGTCCCAACGTTTTTGGAATCCGGTTTGTACTTATTTTCCTCACTATATATATATATATATATATATATATACACACACACACACACAGTGGTATAAAAAAAATTTGGTCAGCCACTGATTGATTGTTCTCCTACTTAGAAAGACGAGAGAGGTCTGTAATTTTAATCATAGGTACACTTCAACTATGAGAGACAAATGAGAAAAAAATCCAGGAAATCACATTACAGGATTTAAAAAAAAATTATTTGTAAATTATGGTGGAAAATAAGTATTTGGTCAGTAACAAAAACTCAACTCAATACTTTGTAACATGGCAATGACAGAGGTTAACCTTTTCCTGTAAATCTTCACCAGGTTTGCACACACAGTAGCTGGTATTTTGGCTCATTCCTCCATGCAAATCTCCTCTACAGCAGTGATGTTTTGGGGCTGTTGCTGGGCAACACAAACTTTCAGCTCGCTCCACAAATTGTCTAGGCCACTCCAGGACCTTTACGGAGCCACTCCACTGCCCAAGCAGTGTATTTGGGATCATTTTCATGCTGGAAGGCCCAGCCATGTTTCATGTTCAATGCTCTTACAGATGGAAGGAGGTTTTGGTTTACAATCTCACGATATATGGCACCGTTCATTCTTCCCTTAATACGGATCAGTCGTGCTGTCCTCTTTGCAGAAAAACTGCCCCAAAGCATGATGTTTCCAGCCCCATGCTTAACAGTAGGTATGGTGTTCTTGGGATGCAACTCAGCATTCTTTTTCCTCCAAACATGGCAAGTGGACTTGAGTACCAAAAAGCTCTATTTTGGTCTTGTCTGACCACATGACCTTCTCCCATGCCTCCTCTGGTCATTAGCAAACTTGAAATGGGCCTGGACACGTGCTGGCATGAGCAGGGGGACCTTGAATGCCATGCATGATTTTGAACCATGACGGCATAGTGTGTTACTAATGGTTCTCTTTGAGACTGTGGTCCCAGCTCTCTTCAGGTCATTGATCAAGTTCTCCTGTATAGTTCGGGGCTGACTCCTGACCTTTTTCAGAAACATCTTTACCCCATGAAGTGAGATCTTGCATGGAGCCCCAGACAGTCATCTTGTGTTTCTTCCAGTTTCTAATAATTGTGCCAACAATTGTTGCCTTCTCACCAAGCTGCTTGCCTATTGTCCTGTAGCCCATCCCTGCCTTGCGCAGGTCTAAAATTTTGTCCCTGTTGTCCTTAGAAAGCTCTTTGGGGTGTGATTAATTGAGAGTATGGACAGTTGCCTTTTATAGACATAAGTTCAAACAGGTGCAATTAATACAAGTAATTAGTGCAGAATAGGAGGGCTTCTTAAAGAAGAACTAACAGCCCTGTAAAAGCCAGAATTCTCGCTGGTTGTTTATTGTCCAAATACTTATTTTCCACCATAATTTGCAAATAAATTCTTTAAAAATTCTACAATGTGATTTCCAATCAATGGCTGACCAAATACTTTTTTCCCCACTGTGTGTATGTGTGTGTGTGTGTATATATATATATATATATAGACACACACACAATTTATATCTTAGGGTTGATCCTGATACTCGTTTCAGATGATCACGATACGAGTAAAATTCATCATTATCCGTGCTCACGCTGAAGGAAAATCCTACTGACTGTCTTCACAATCCGTGATTGGCCAGTCACACAGAGCGCCCGCCCCTCCCTTCACAGATGTGTTTCATGTGAGAGTAGGGCAGAGCTCTGGCTGCACAGACAGTCACTCAATCACACATACATGCACACACAGACCCTTAATCATCATTGTTTAACTTTGTGTGGGAAAAAACTGCCAAGAACATTAAGTAGTAAAAATAAATAAAAAACTGAAAGAAAAAAAAATCTGATCATAAAATTAAAAAAGAAGTTGTGTTGAGTATGACAACTCTTGTTCGTAAATAGTAATACCATACAGTCATGCAGAGACAAAGGACGCTTTCGATTGTGCTCTTATAGTTCACAAGCAGTTGTGGGTGGAGTCCAGTCTGTTTCCTGGAGTTTCCTCATAAAGAAAAGTCTTTGATGGGCCTTCTTTATGAGGTGTGAGGTGTTCAGAGTCCAGGTGAGATCAGCTGTGATGTGGAGTCGAAGGTACTTGATGTTGTTCAGCCAATGACAGCTGGCCTTGTATGGCCATCCAAACGCCAGCCAATAGCATTTGAGTATTGGAGCATGCACACACCCAACTGTTGTACAGTACATATGTTTTACAGAACAAACCGCGAATATGTGGGTTTTCTGCGAATAACAAGTAGATATGTTCTAGCGAAAATTCCGCAAATAGGTGAAATCCGCGAATGATGAACTGTGAATAGGCGGGGGTTCACTGTATGTATGTATATACTGGCACATTAAGTCAAACTGGATATATATATATATATATATATATATATATATATATATATATATATATATATATATATATATATTTCAGTTCTTTGTAAGCAAAATATTAGCAATTTAGCAAAATTAGCAAGTCTGTAATGTGGGAGGTAGAATTGTTAATTAATACTTTAGGCCAAATGTAACATTGTGTTAGAACTAACAAGACTGTACTGCAGCCTGGCTCACACTCTTTGAAATATTTATACATTTCACAGTGCTATACATCCACAAAGAAAATTATAAAAATAATATAGATGTAAATATACTGTATACACACATTTCAGTAACTGTTTTTAATGTATAAAGTATGTATACCTGTCAGTAGAAAGTAAAAATATCTGTCAATTGTATAATATTTAGATTGTATTGATTTACAAGTGATGTTGTTATGGGAATATGAAACCCAAAGGCTTGTGATACTTGAACATCTATTATAGATTTGACCCGATAATAGCTTGTATTCAACTTTGTTTTATGTTACAAAATAATGGGAAAAATAATTGTAATGGTATTTTCATAAATTTATTTTTTAAATTAATATAATCCTGTTGTTTTATATATATGTCCATCATCAAAGTTGAAAAATGAGTAAACATTTTCTGAAGCTTTCATGCTTCATTCTTTGTCCTCCAGCCACCTGTGTTTGGAGTGCTGCTTATCATCAATAATGATTGAATTACACACAATATGTTACTGTCCTCTGCATGGTCCCATTGATAAAGTCTTGTAAAAGGAAATAA
The DNA here is from genome assembly GCA_036984385.1 of Crenuchus spilurus. Classification (NCBI taxonomy): domain Eukaryota; kingdom Metazoa; phylum Chordata; class Actinopteri; order Characiformes; family Crenuchidae; genus Crenuchus; species Crenuchus spilurus. The sequence continues at coordinate 10,447 of BRDA01002900.1, read as the reverse complement.
AGTGTTCTTTCTCAATCTTTTCCTTTCGTCTATCTGTCCTCCCTTCTGCTGTCTCCCAGTTGTAAGACATGAAAACAATGTAGAGTATTCCAAGGACAGACCTGTCTATGTGAAGATAAAATGCAGGTTTCCCAGGCTATCCAGAACAACAGAATTATTTTCCATGCCAGTATGTGCTCCCATTGAGTGTATTGTCTGCAGAGCATCTCTAAGTCACATTCAGAAAGAGTTCTGAATCCTTCATCCTGGGACCAAGGCAGACTACAGCCATCTATTCAACACTACTACAGAGAATCCTTGATAAGCATTAGGTCAGTTTACCTGGCAGACATGTCTCTCATGCTGTTTGTATCAATTGTGCTGGTCGGTTGTCCTTTTGGGAAGGCTTTATTTCTGGATCCAGGAGAACCAACAAATGAGCGCTCCTCTTCCTCTATCAAGACCAGCAGGTGAGAATCACCTCTTTATAAATGAATGTGATATATCTGAAGACAAACATTATAAATTGCTAGTGATGTAACTCTTTCAAAATCAGATAAAACACAAACATTTATATTAACAATCCTGCTCAAAATTCTCAAAAGTAATCTTCCAGGTTATGGCACGGTTTCTTCATAATATTTCTCCATTAATGTATTTGAGTTTAATTGATCTTTCCTAGTATTATTAGGTAAATATTATTTTTGTTGTATCTAGATAATTTATACTCCTTTAGCTGACCCTTGACATTGGGCATGGTGACCTAAGCTTGTTTGAGGTTTGTTCAGAGTGTCCCTTATTTACAGTGTTTGTGTAAGGATGTTATCCAAGCTATGATTGTAATTAATTAGAAGTATCTGGATAATTTTGGATATGTAGTATTTGTAATTATTACATACACAGGTAGTGTGCATACATTGGTAGTCACAAAGTCATTATCAGTGAAGGGTGCAAATGTTTCTTCATATTTCTTTGAAGAGTTTTGTCCTAACATATGTGCATAAGGCCTAAGCTGGCATTCAGCCTAAGCCAAAACACATTTGCTGAAGTCAAACACATTTTGAAAGCCTTTTGAAGACTGTTTTTACAGAGTTCAAAGCCTGTCATTTGTCTGAAGTCCTTTAGGTAGAGTAGCCTTTCAGACCTATAATTACAAAAACATGCAAGCCTGCTGTTCTTTCCAAGAATGAAAAATGCTATCTGATCACAGAGACAAACCCCCACTCCTTCCACTTCCTTTCAAATTTGGCATGAACTATCTACTAGCTTGGTTCTAATTTAATCACCAGTTCAAGCAAAGTTTTATATGATCTTGCAAAATCCATCATTGCATTTGTCAATATTTTTTTCATTAATCAAAGCCAACAGTGGGCCTTATTTAGGGCAGATATAGGTAAACAATGCATTATTGTTCTCATGTATTTACATAGCAAAACTCTTGTTTTTAAATATACATTGACTATACATGTGTAAATATTTTTCATACATTTATTTTGCCTTGGAATTATCATGATCACAGACTATATGGGTAATATAATTTCATTTTTAATACTTAACCAACTTTGTTTTTATAGATGTCAGGCTGAGACCTTACAGAGCATTCGAAAGATGATCCTGGATTCCTTAAATCTGCAGTCTGAGCCGCACATATATGTTTCCTGGATGGATCAGATTCGAGACTTCTGGAAAGTTGCCTTCAAAGGCACTAGTCCATCTAAGCCCATACAACCAAACAATACTGGTAAATTACAGTTCTGGATAAAATATCTCAGGGTGAGATTAAATGGAAGCTAGATCCTAAATTCTAAGTCCTAGATTCCTAAATGCATTTTCTTTAGCAATGGTTCACTCAAATCTTTACATAATTTTCCACTTTTACTGTAAATACTCAAACAGCCACATGTATAGGGTCCAAATTTTGCAAATTAATTTATAACTGGGGCTGTGCTCATGAGCCTAATGTTGCTAACAAACACTTGAGCTCAACAGCCATCTGAATAACAAGTTTTTTTTGTTTTTGATTTTAATCAAAATATATATTAAACATTTCTTATAACACACTCAAGTAGCTAGATATTAATTAAGTTCTCACAGTATGGTTTACTGGACACAGTAAAACTAACTGTTAGCACTTTTCCACCAAAATAACTTTGGTTCTTGAACTGGTGCCGTTCGGGCTTATGAGAACCTTGGTGCTTTTTAGTGAACCAGCCCGCATTTCCACTAGTTGAACCGAGGATACGTCACGGTGTACGTCATCAACAAAGCGGAATTATAAACAAAGATGCCAGAGTGCATCGACTACTTATGAGCATTTGTGCTCTCGGTACAAATGCTTGTTTCACTTCACAAGTCAAATCTAGAGCCGGTACATTCCCTTGTCCAGCTCCACTGTGCGATAGCTCCTTTTTAGAATCTCTGTAGTCCTTTTTTAGCTTATTTAGCTTATCTATCACTTGCTCTCTTGAACGAACAAAACCTGCCTGAGCTAAATCCTCCTCCAGCTCGCTGTAGAGTTTCTCCTTTCTAATACTCCACTCAAGTTTCTCCTGAAACTCCGGAGAACACCAAATAGATAACAAAAACTGAGTTTCTTCAGTGGACCACTGTACGCTACGAGTCGCCTCAGTGCGCAGGCGCGTTTGGTTCGCACTGAAAAAACAAGTATTTTTTGGTTTCCGCTGCGAACGAACGTTCCTGGTTCGGGGCACTATTTTTGTTTGGTGGAAATGCACCGAACGATTCAAAATAAGGTTCGTGAACCAGAACGGTGCCGGTTCCGTGTTGGTGGAAAAGCGCTATGTGATTTATAAAAAGTAGTTTTGTATGCACAAAAATTGTAGAGTAGGAAGTGCTGATTCTTCCACCAGTTCTGCTTTCTGAAGTGGCTACTCATAGTGGCATAACAGACTGAGACATGATTTTGTTCATTTGTACTGTATAAATCACAGGAAGTCATAATGTGTTATAAAACACACTGACTAGTTTGTTACCTTATTTAATACTATGTTCATTTTTTTCTTTCTAACCATTAATAAGATAATATTTTTTATATATCATTTATATCCTATTACCATCTATGTTATTGTGTTTCCTTTAGAGAATATAGTATCTGCAAAGATTTCCAGCCAGGAAAATTCAACAGTCCTCCAGTGCTGCAAGCTGGCCTCTCAGATTTTCATTAAGGGTGAGCACCTATTACTGTACACCTGGATGAAGTTGGTTTGAATTGAATGGTAGTCATCAATAAAACAGAAGTGGGATCTTATGAAAACATATAGTCACTGAGAAACCTGAAATATATTGCATTGTGTGTCATGATGCTGCTGAAGTTTACAGATGTACTTGTAAACTTTCCCCTACAAATTTTAGATCTAGGCTGGGACAAATGGATGGTCTACCCAGAGAGTTTTACCTACATCCAGTGTAGTGGATGTGATCCCCAGGAGGATCAGAATATCTTCCACTGTAAAGGAGACAGCCCAACCTCCTCCCAGGTCAGTCTTGATTTTTTTTAATGACAGATGCAGAAATTATTGTGTAATATGTGTACTCGGTCCTGGTGAACTTATTCCACAAGCAAATTTTGTTACACTTTTGCACAGTAAAACAGTTTACTTTCAATCTTATTCAGAAACTACATTTCTAATAAAAATGCCATGGAATGTTTTTAGAACATTTAAAATACATATTCACCCAAAGTATACAAAGTAACAATTCAAATTTGCAATTTTTAATGAATGTAATTGTGATTGGATTTTTTAAAAAATCATTAGCCCTTTGGGACCAATTTGTTTGCTTTCATACTTAAATGAAAAACACAGTTATCAGTACATGATGGTTTTATTGGATTGGTGTTTTGGATTGGTGTTTCAAATGACAATTTTAATTTCAGATATGTTTGTACATTGTACATGAGCACACTAAAGGTTTTCAATGTATTAATTGGCCCTGTTTTATCACATATCCAATGACATATCTTCAACTTTGCATTTGGCTAGTCTGTGGGAGTGTCTAATAGCATGTGAGCTGAGCACATTTTGATAACACAAAATGGCTATCAATGCTTTATCTGAACAGGTGTTCTAGTGTTCTTACAAGCTAACAAACTTGTATGCAGAGCTGCTTTCCTATAAACCTCTGAATCGCAGTCATGCTTGGTGTCCAGATTTGCACCTGTAGTGTCATATAAACGTCACAGTGGCCTTGTGATATTTGCAGAGGAACTTGATGACACTGCACATTTCTCAGTGTAAATAAATTGGAGTTAGAAAAAACCTTGGAAGCCTGTAGCCTCCAATTGGGGCAAATTGAAGCTAAATGCTTTTGCTGAGATTTTTTCTAGTTATAGCACATTGCTACGTTTAAAGGACGTTTATGTGAAGACGTGTAAGAAACAGCCAAAAAGATTTTTTAATGCAATCACTGGGCAATTTGTTTTGAAGATTTAATGACCAAAAATCAGACAAAATATTTTTTTATGCATGGGAAAAATCCTGTTGATTGAGGATGATACCATGGGGCAAAAATAGTGTTTTATCAAGATTTAAAATTTTGTTCTTACTTATTTTAAACTTTTGTCAAAACATTAATATTGAGAAGTTATTTTGGAAATAAAGGCACTGAGAAAAACAGAATTATTGTTAATAATTTGTGCTTAGGGCGTTTGTGCTTATATGGCACGCAAATTGCTAGCACCTGCAACACACACACACACACACACACACACAGACAGACCTGCTTCATAACCGCATTGCTGTGATTTAACACAATGAAGTACTGAAGCACCAAACCAGCGATTGCATGTTACCAGCTACTGTAATACTGGGACTGCCATGAGATCAGGTTTGGAAGGATTAAATCAACACATTAAAATGTATACAAATTGTACTTATTTTATCATTTTTTGGTATTTTGATATTATATTCTGATATTAGTGTTTTTTGAGGTGGCAGCAGGGATTGAAGGGCGAACGCAAGAGTTGAACTTAAAAGGTGATTTATTGACAAAACACTGATCAAAACAAAAGCAGCACGATGGCTGTAAACAAACTAAAATGGACTATAACTAGTGATGTCAAACTCGAAACGCGGTATCGAACTGAATCGATTCATTTGAATCACGGTGTTCCGAAACACTGTTTCGAAAGTCCGTATCAAAAGGGGAAAGCCACGTGACTGTTCCAAGAACGGGTTTCGTTACGTGACGCAGTTTCGAAACGTTTCGAATCTTTTCGCGCGTTTCAGTCCGCACTTAAGTTCAAGCAGCTGGTCTGAGATCAGCATGTTTGGTCTCCCAAATGCTTCAAAATTAATCTGCTCTCAGAACTGTGCTTGCTTTGACATGACACATGACAACATTGCCACACCCTCATGCACTTTAAAAGGGATGCAAAAAATTGTGAGTTTTTTTGTGAAGAAAATAACATTGAATTGCTTTATTTAAACACCATACTTTATACAATTAGTCAAAGCATTTGTGAAATGGAAGGATCTTGAAAATGACCAAGGTCTGCTGTTTGGGATCATTTTGAACTCCAAGGCAAATTTGTTTCAATTAACAAAAAAATCTCTCAATTCCAGCAACCTCAGTGCCCTGTGAGAGAGTTTTCTCCAAAGCTGGAGAAATTCTGAGCAAGAGAAGAAACCGTCTTAATCCAAGCACTGTGGAACAGATCATGCTTCTTAATGAAAACAACTGATTACTTGTAATGTTTAATAGATAAAGTATTACACAAGCACTTTCCCTACCTTGCAATGTAAAATGAATAACGTCAGCTATATCAATCCACTGACTAACAGTGTATCGTAATGAAAAATACATCTTAGTGACATCATTAAAACAACCCTGTTCTCTGCAAAATGAAATGTTTTCATGACAAAAATTTATTTAGGGACACAATATGCTATGGGGGAATATTTCATATCATTTCTCACAAAAAAACATTACTTCTGTTTCTGTAAAGAAATAGTTGTGGATTTAGGCCCTGGTTGTCCACTAGATGTCACTGTGGCGTGTGATGATTCGAACGTCTCACAAGATCAAATTATTTTCCAAATCAATTGGTTCATTTGATTCGATCTCCCAAAAGCCCCACTTTTGCCATCACTAACTATAACTAGGACATGAAACTAGACAAGAAAACAGCAAAACAAAGACTTCAAAAACCTTAACTACACACAGGAAACAAAATAATCCAAGGTGCAGACATAGGCTCAACAAGGTAAGGCAAAGACAAAATGACCAACAACGCAAAGAGACACAAACAGGGTTTATAAGGTCTAAGACTAATGACTAGGAATGAGGGACACCTGGACACGATCAACACATGACATCACAGGAAGGACATATAAGGGCATGTAATACATAACAAGACCACAAGATGGAGACAAAGCACAGAACATGAGGACTAGAAGAGGGGTAGACCTGACATTTTTTCTGAGCATGCTAGTACATACAACTCAAATATAGCTTTAAAAACTTTCTGGGCATGCCTAAGACTTTTCAGAAGGGCCTTATTATTATTAATTAATTAGATACTCTAGATGCTCTAGATACTCAGTCTTCTATGGTAGAAAGGTGAGGTAGGACATTCTCACTGTGTTTAGTTCACAAGTTGTTAATGGTGAGTTTAGAAGAGTTTAGAAGCTTTACTACAGCTGTTTAATCTCCACCAGAAGTTTAACACATTGTGTGTGAGACATCACTGGACATGACTCTGTCCTACCTCACTCTTCTAACATAAACGTTTGAGTATCTGATGCGGCAGAATTTGTGGATTTTATCATCAAATCAAAACAAAAACACACAGAAATAAAAGTCCATGTTGTCTCAGTTCAGTTTAATGCGTGATCCCAAACTTTTGAGCAGTAGTGAATATATATATATATATATATATATATATATATATATATATATATATATATATATACACACACACACACACACACACACATAAATATACATATACACACACATACACACTGCTGCAATAATATAAACAGTGTATCACAAAAGTGAGTGCACCCCTTAAATATCTGCAGAAATGTGAGTATCTTGTCATGGAACAACACTGACAAAATGACACTTTTACACAATAAAAAGTAGTATGTAGTATAGGTTATATAACAGTGTAAATGTATTCTTCCCTCAAAATAACTCAATATACTGCCATTAATGTTTAAACCAACGGCAACAAAAGTGAGTACACCCTTTAGTGAAAGTTCCTGAAGTGCCATTATTTTGTGAGGCCACCATTATTTTCCAGAACTGGGCATGGAGTTTACCAGAGCATCACAGGTTGCCACTGGAATGCTTTTCCACTCCTCCATGATGACATCACGGAGCTGTCGGATATTCAAGACTTTGCGCTCCTCCACCTTCCGCTTGAGAATGCCCCAAAGATGTTCTATTGGGTTTAGGTCTGAGACATGCTGGGCCAGTTCATCACCTTTACCCTCAGCCTCTTCAATAAAACAGTGGTTGTCATAGAGGTGTTTTTGGGGTCATTATCATGCTGGAACATTGCCTTGCGACCCAGTTTCTGGAGGAAGGGGGATCATGCTCTGCTTCATTATTTCACAGTACATATAGGAGTTTATGTGTCCCTCAATGAAATGTAACTCCCCAACACCTGCTGCACTCATGCAGCCCCAGACCATGGTATTCCATGCTTGACTGTAGGCATGACACACTTATCTTTGTACTCCTTACCTGATTGCCGCCACACATGCTTGAGACCATCTGAACCAAACAAATTAATCTTGGTCTCATCAGACCATAGGACATGGTTCCAGTAATCCATATCCTTTGATGACATGTCTTCAGCAAACTGTTTGCAGACTTTCTTGTGTACAGACTTCAGAAGAGGCTTCCTTTTGGGGTGACAGCCATGCAGACCAATTTGAAGTAGTGTGCGGCGTATGGTCTGAGCACTAACAGGCTGAACCCCACCTCTTTAATCTCTGCAGCAATGCTCACAGCACTCCTGCTATCTTTCAAAGACAGCATTTAGATGTGACACTGAGCACGTGCACTCAGCTTCTTTGGACGACCAACTGGATGATCTTGGCTCAGTTTCAGGGTGTTGCCAATCTTCTTTTAGACTTGGCCATCTTCATGTAGAGCAACAATTCATCTTTTAAGATCCTCAGAGAGTTCTTTCAATCAATCAATCAATCAAATTTTATTTATAAAGCGCTTTTTACAACTGATGTCACAAAGCAGCTTTACAGGGTTTGCAATAACAGACAT
>BRDA01002899.1:47934-69293 GCA_036984385.1 Crenuchus spilurus | reverse complement strand
TATATATTTGTGTGTGTGTGTGTGTGTGTGTGTGTGTGTGTGTGTGTGTGTGTTACCATATTACTGTTACCTTGAATTGCAACAGATCACTTGTCTGTAGTATTTTCCACATTTCAATTTCCAAAACACTTTTGCGTTCAGCTTTATTTTACATATTAGCTTGTATTAGTTTTGTTGGAGAAGGGGGTAAAGTAAATTTGTTTAAAAATTTGAAGTTGTTTATTCCCAGCATTGAATCCCACACCTAATGGCCTAAATCCCCTAATGGACAGGATGTACATGTGAACTATAAATATCAAGAGTTCAAGAGGTTTTTTATTGTTGTTTCAGCTACATACATTACAGTACATAATGAAATGAAACAATATTCCTCCAGGACCAGGTGCAAAACAGAGCACAAAGACAACATACAATAAACATGTAATGGTACTGGACCTATACTACAGTACAAGCCCTCTGACTAGACAATGATACATTACAGGACAGGACTAATGTAATGATGCTCAGTACATGGTACTGAGTGATTGTCTAGTAGGAAGCAAGCTTGCAGCCTACAATGAGTGTATTGTGCAATGAGCAAACGTACACTTGTGCCAGTGTGCAAATATTGCAATGATAATATACAGTGTAGTGCAAATGTGTGACTGTGTGCGTTAACCCCCTGGAGTCTAAGGGTATTTCAGACACTGTAGTGTAGTCTGACATGGTCTGCCTTCTTCATTTTTTTTTTTTTTTTTTTACAAATTACCCATCTAAAATGATTTTTTCCAAAGTGTTACACAAGCTTTTGTTCAGCACAAACAACAGCAACAGTGGCAAAACAGTAAGAGTGTCATAAATATATTGTTTAGATAAATCTGCTGTAAACTGATGTGCTGATATATTGTGAAAAACACACTCTAAACATTTCTAGCCAAGACTTTTGAGCTCAGAACTGAATAAACAGAGATGTGGGCTACACACTGGTCATTACAGTTTTAGAAATTTTATGTGGTTTTATTTATATTAAACTTAATGATTGGGAGTTGACACTCTGTTTTCCTCAGCCACTAACCCTACATTGAATATTTATGATGTCAGTTTCTAATAACTGAGGAGTGGTCTATTGTTCAGAGTCACCTCAGGTGAGAGGTCTTTGTTTGGTAAAAAGGCCAGTAATCCAACCAATGGAATGTCTAGAATCATCAGTGCCATCATTGACATATGAATGACAGCTCACGTCATTTGATGGGAATAACAGCACAGCTGTCTTAGTCATTGTCACAGATGTGTCTCTGCTTATTTAAGCTTCTCTCACAAGAATCTAAAAATAAATTTCGACTCAAGCTATATATATATATATATATATATATATGTGTGTGTGTGTGAAAAATAGACTCTTTAAGGTTTTCAGGGTATGTTTCATTTTGTTTCTAGGATAAAATATTGCAAAGTAATGTGTTTATGAAAAATTTTGATAATATCTCGTCGATTGGAGAGCCGATTCCAGAGGGTTAATGATTCTGACAGCCTGAGGGATGAAACTGTTGGACAGTTTAGCAGTCTAATAGGGTGGGTCTGAATGCTGCATTATTCTTCTACCAGAAGGCAGTAAAGTGAAGAGACCATGTGATGGAAGTGATGGGTCCTCCACAATGCTGTGAGCTTTCCAGATGCAATGCTTGTTGTAAATATCTATGAGAGATGGAAAAGAAATCCCAAGGATCTTCTCATGGCATCCTCACTAAAGGCTGGAGAGACTTGTGGTCAGATGCAGTGCAATTCCCAAACCAGACAGTAATGCAGCTTCTCAGGATTAACTCTATGGTTCCTCTGTAGAAGGTGGTGAGGATGAGAGGTGGCAGTCAATAACCATCTCCTTAGTTTTATCAACATTCAAAGACAGAGTATTGACTTTGCACCAGTCCGTTAGTTGTTCCACCTTCACCTAAAGCTGATTTGTTGTCTACACTGATGAGTCCCACCAAGATGTGTCATCTGCAAGCAGAAGGATCAGAAGGGTGAACAGAAGTGGACTGAGCACACAGTCCTGAGGAGCTCCAGTGCATAGTTTGGTTGTGCTGGAAGTGTTTGTACAGAATCTAGGGGCAGAGAGATGTGTTCAGCTTTCTCATCAGGTGCTGAGGAATGATAGTGTTGAATGCTGAGCTGAAGTCTATGAACAGCATTCTAACATATGTGTCTTTCTTATCCAAGTGCAAGGTGAATGGTTTTTGTTATGGCATCATCCATAGAGCAGATAGGATGGTATGCAAACTGCAGTGGCTTCATTGAGGGGAGCACACAGGGTCTTGATGTGCCTCATGACGAGCCTCTCATAGCACTTCATGACAATAGGAATGAGTGTGACGGGATGGTAATCATTAAGTCAGGACACTGACAACTTCTTTGGCACTGGCACAATGCTGGTAACCTTGAAGCATGTTGGAATGATGGAGCTGCTCACAGAGATGTTGAAGATGTATGTGAAGATGCCTGCCAGCTGGTCTGCACATTCTCTGAGCACTCATCAAGGAATGATGACTGGTCCAGCAGCTGTCCATGGGTTGACTCTGCGTAATTTCCTCACATCGGCTGTGATTAGGGGAGGTGTGGTTTTCCTTACCACCACATCATTCTGTGCTTCATATTGAGTGGTGTAGTTGTTCAGCACATCTGGAAGGGACGAATCACTGTCACAGGCAGGTGGATTGATCATATAGTTGGATGAAGGCCTAGATGCCCTGCCACATGCTGCATGTGTCACCACTATTCTGGAAGTGGCTATTGATGCTCTGGTAATGTGCAAGCTTCGGTTCTCTGATGACCTCAGACAGTTTGGCTCTCGTTATACTCAGGGCAGCCTTGTCACCTTATTTAAAGGTGGAGTCTTGGGCTCTCAGCAGTGCAGACAAATCTGCAGTCAACTATGACTTCTGATTTGGTTGTGAGATGATAGTTTTAGAGACAGAGACATCATCAATACACTTGCTGATGTAGCAGGTCACTGTTGTTGTGTACTCCTCTGAGTTGATGAAGTCACCATATGTTGCAGCCACCTTAACCATGTCGGTGTGCTCAAAGCAGTCCTGAAGAGCAGAGATGGCTCCTTGCTGGCTAGGTTTTCACCTGTTTCTGGTTTTCAGCATCTGACGAGCAGCCTGTATGCTGGAATTAGCATAACAGTGCAGTGGTCTGAGTATCTGAGGTGGGGGTGGGACTCCGTGTTACACATGTGTGGAACATTAGTGTAAACAACATCCAGCATGTTCTCTTCCTTTGTAGCAAGTTACACATGCTGGTAGAATTTAGGGAGAACAGTCTCTCCAGCAACAATAAGAAGTTCATCTGGATGGGAGCTCTGGAGATTGCTGATTGCTCCATACAGTTCACACAATGCATCCCTCACATTGGTGCTCAGAAGGAGATACACAGCAACCAGGAGTATAGCAGAAAATTCTCTTGGCAAATAGAATGGCATACACATTGTGTTTTGCTGGACTGGGCTGTGCAGGTTAGCCCATCTAGCAGAATAGTGCTGTCTGGAATATTTTTACCAAGTTATACAGGTTAGCCTTTAGCCTAGCACGGACCCCTACTCTTTTCCTCCATGTCTGCCCCTGCATGGACCGCTTCCGGCATCTTCTCGCCTGGTCTCCAACATCAGGAAATCAGTTCTGCTTCCCATAGTAGCTGGAGTTTTGTAGCAATGTCAGCAGCCAGTCTTCGAGGTGTGTTCCTGGCTGATTTCATAAATCCAAAAGGTATTTGGGGGACTGTGCTTTCCATGAAGAATTTGAGATTCTAGGAAGGATTTAACATTAACAGACCACAAATAGCAACGTTTATAGACCTGGAGAGGTTGCTGCGTGCTACCTCGCTGCCATCTTGGTTCAATTGTTTACTTTACAGCAGACAAACATGGAAATTGTGAACACATGTTATTTGCAATAACTTGATCAAATTATTTCATAATGAGTTGTTGTTGATCATTAATTGAATATAATATATAAATTGAATTTATATATACATCATGATTAATGTATAAAAAAGGAGTGTAGTTTTCTAAAAATCATCTCTGAATCATTCAGGTTTTGTCTTATCTCATGCAAATGCTCATCCTAGTTTATGAGCATCTTAGAGCGTCTTGCCTGCTGCAGATGAATTACTCAACATCTCCAGTGCTTGAAACAAATGACTGTGATGTAATGGATTTGACAGCACTGAGGTTTCTTAAAGGTCTGCTTGGCAGCAGAAATGGAGGTTGTTGGGGGATTCAGCACTGAGGTTTGCCTTTCTAAAATGGAGAGAGAGGGGAAGCGCATTGCCTTAGCTGCTAGTGCACAGAGGTGTTGCTAGGTAACAGGTAGCATACAGTTATGTAATGCAGCATGCCTCCAGCTTTACGTGGTTTATGGGGCTCCTCTTGGGACTAGAAGCTATCTCTGGCATGGGGAAGTTTCCCTCCACTCTCTAGGGAGATGGTGTAAGAGATGGATTGTGGGGATCAAAAGTTTTTAGTGCTTTTAATGTCTGATCAGCCAGAGCAGGAAGTGCAAGCAGTCATGTGTTTGTACAGCAAACAGCCACAACATTAAAACCACTGACAGGCAAATAAAATACATTTGATACAATGTAAATACAATGAAAGGAAATACATTAGGCAGTGAACAGTCAATTCCCAAATTTGATGTGTTGGAAGGAGGACAAATGGGAGGATAATGAGGATCTGAGAAACTTTGACAAGGGCCAAACTCTCATGGCTAGATGACTGGGTCAGAGCATCTCCAAAATCGCTGGTTTTAAATGCAGTGGTTAGTACTTACCAAAAGTGGTCTAAAGAAGAACAGCCGGTGAAGTGATGACAGGGTCAGAGGTGTTCAAGGCTAACTGCATGAAGGCAGCAAACACTAGCCTGTCTGGTCTGATCTCACAGAAAAGCTATTGTAGCATAAACTACTGGAGAAGCCAATGCTGGCTAAGATAGAAAGGTTTCAGTACACTGTACATCACAGCTTGCTGTGTATGGGGCTATGTAGCAGCAGACTGGTCTTAGAGTTCATGCTGAGCATTGTCCTCTGCTGAAAGTGCCTGGACAAAAAGTCCATCTTGCAACTTACAAGATCTAAAGGAACTGCTACTAATGTCTTGGTGCCCTATAACAGAGCACAGTTTCAGAGGTTTTGTGGAGTTCATGCTAAGGGTCATAACTGTTTTGATCACACAACTGGGACCTTCACCAGGGTTTTAACATTACGATTGATGGTTCTGGTTTCTTTCTCAGTGGTCTAGCTCTTCAGCATGAATGAAACCTGTGGACACATAGTTTATGTGGAATGTATGTGGCACAAATCTTTCCTATATTATAACAGCAGTTATTGAGATAAATAATTAATATATTTTATTATCACAACCAGCCACAATGGCAGCTCATTTAGATGTGAAGCACAAAAATTGTACACAAGTTCATTTAGCCAGGGTTGAGATTATTTATATACCTGCTGGGCTATCATCTATTAAAGGAGCTGATAGAGAGGGTTTTAGCACAGTGCAGACATATCTTCCCAAAAGACACCCTGCCTAATCATGTCCAGACTGCTGAGGGACTTTTCAGTGGGTCCCTCCTATTTTTCAACTTTTTTGTTTTCCGGCCTTCTCTCAAGTAAGCTGTATTTTTTCATGTTGTACATAGGAGGATCTTCCCCCTTGATCTGCCCAACTCCTTTCAACAGAACTTGTGTAACAGGGCTTGCACATGCAAATAATCATATACTGTAATAACATATTTCTGTCCATTGGATACTAGCAATACATATATAGCAATACAATGGAACCTCGGTTATCATTTGCACTGGTTATCGTACAGTTCGGTTATTGTCCATTTTTTTCAGGGAAATTTTGTCCCAGTTATTGCTCACAGAGTGTAAACCCATAAGAGTGATGTTAAATTTTCATTTATCCATTTCATTAGTCTTTTGTATTTTATTATTTATTAATTTTCTGCAGAATTATTCTATATACACTGCTCAAAAAATTAAAGGGAACACTAAAATAACACATCCTAGATCTCAATGAATAAAATATTACAGTTGAAAATCTTTATTGATTACATAGTGGAATGCATTAAGAACAAAACACTGTAACATAAAAATGATCAATGTAAGTCAAAATTATTACCCCTTGGAGGTCTGGATTTGGAATCATACTCAAAAGTCTGTTTCTGACAGTTTGAGCAGAAACATGGATATTAGTGGCCTGCTGGAGGTCATTTTGCAGGGGTCTTGCACTGCTCCTCCTGTTCCTCCTTGCACAAAGGAGGAGGTAGCGGTCCTGCTGCTGGGTTGTTGCCCTCTTACGGCCCCCTCCGTGTCTCCTGGTGTACTGGCCTGTCTCCTGGTATCTGCTCCATGCTCTGGACACTGTGCTGACAAACACAGTAAACCTTCTTCCCACAGCTCGCATTGATATGCCATCCTGGATGAGCTGCACTACCTGAGCAACTTCTGTGGGTTGTAGACATCGCCTCATGCTACCCCTATGGTGAGAGAACTGACAAAATGCAAAAGTGACCAAAAAACAGAGAAAAGGTCTGTGGTCACCACCTGCAGAACCCCTCCTGTATAGGGGTTGTCTTGCTAATTGCTTCTCATTTCTACCTGTTGTCTGTTCCATTTTCACAACAGCAGGTGAAATTGATTCACAATCAGTGTTGCTTCCTAACTGGACAGGTTGGTTTCACAGAAGTGTGCACAGTAAATATGGCAGTGTTAAATCAACACTATTAGAGTTAAATTAACACTGAGAGTGTTACATTTTGACACCCTCAGTGTTAATTTAACTCTAATAGTATTGATTTAACACTGGCATATTTACTGTGTAGTTGACTTAGAGTTACATTGTGTTGTTTAAGTGTTCCCTTTACTTTTTTGAGCAGTGTAAAATGTATTTTTGTTAATATTTTGGAGTGTCTGGAACAGATTCATTGGATTTACTTTATTTATTATGGGAAATATTGTTTCAGTTATCATCAGGCACTTTAGAACAGAGGATCCACTTTATAATAATGCTCAACATCATTGGATATTTAATTACCTGTCTGGACAGAGAACCTGATTAATTGGAGCCTTTTAATGTTTAGTTTGATTAAGCTTATTTGATTCACACTTATAAGGATTTTTGGTGCTTTAAATTTGAAAGGTGTCATGATCATCACACCATTTGCAGAATGTTTTGAATGGATTCTCTGGAGGAGTCTATGTTTGCCAACAGCATTCTCCAGCAAAATAACTTGAGATTTTGTGCAACTGCTGCATAACTAAATACATTTTAAATGATAGCAGTGCAGCCCATCATTGGTTTTGCTTGGATACCAATTCCTAGTTCTCAAATGATTTTCATATTTTTTGTTTCATGTAGTAGCCTTGTGATTTTTGACCCTACAGTGAGAGACTACATCTGCACTGCTCTGAAGCTGTAGGGTTTGTTACAGTGTATGGTCATTATTTTGCTTGATAACAAAGTGACTTATTCAATAGTGTGGTCTGGTTCCACTGAAGTCTTAATGTGTCAGTTTGCATAGAATCATATTTTACCCAGTTTTTATGTGAAATAAGTGTTGTTTTCCTGTATGACAGTTGTTCTATTCAGTTTTCTCTATTAAACCTTAAAGTTCAAAGAAGAAATATGTATTCACTGAGTCACTAAGTGTGATGAAATGCCTTGTGGAACTGTGGCTTCAGAAAAAAAATCTACCCAATTATACAAATAGAGACTCCATTGGCCTGTAGATCTGTAATGTTTATTATTAAACATATTATGACACATTTTTAAAAAGTGCTGTGTTTTACCATCACTGCATTAGTGGTGCATTTAATGTAAATCTGCTCTTGGTCTCAGAGATTACTGTGTTGATGACTTAGTTTATTATATCTCTTCTGAAAAAAATGTTCAGAATCTCAGCTGAGATTTCTGGGGCAACATCTGCTTTGAGACTAAATGAAATATGAACACTTCATACTGTTTGTTCTCCATCAGTCATTTGGCCTGGGCACTGTTCGAAAAACAAAGACATACAACAGATTCAGGCATGTGTTGATAAAAATGACTATGACATCAAACTACAATCCTGAGAGACTACGAGTCTGGGAGTGTCTAATCTAATAACACTGTGTTTATGTAATAATGATAATGATAGCTAGCCTTGGGACCCCTCATCTAACAGATGGCACACAGGAACAGCCCATCTAAGAAGTTGATGTTTTGAAGCTCTGTAGTGATTACATTTTGGACCAAAAAGAGTTTTGTGGTACACAAAGCAAATATATGTAAACATCAAAACAGGATTATGATAAAACAATACTAATCCCAAATTGATATATAAAAAAAATCTGATTCTGGCAAAATGCTGTTTTCTTTTTGTGAACAACTATTATACAGTGCCTTGCAAAAGTATTTTCCCCCTTGGCTTTTTACCTATTTTGTTACATTACAACCTGTATTTAAATGCTTTTTAATCTGAATTGTATGTGATATATCTGCACAAAATGGTGTAAGTTGGTGAAATGAAATGAGAAAAAATATATTAAAAAACAGAAAATTGGAATGTGCATATATGTATATTCACCCCATTTGCTTTGAAGCCCCTAAAAGGTTCTGGTGCAACTAATTACCTTCAGAAGTCACATGCTTAGTGAAACAAAGTCCAGCTATGTGCAATCTTAGTGTCACATGATCTGTCAGTATATACGCATCGTTTCTGAAAGGCCCCAGAGGCTGCATCACTATTAAGCAAGAGGCACCACAAACCAAACAACACCATAATATCCAAGGAGATCTCCAAACAAGTCAGAGAGAAAGTTGTTGAATAGTACATGTCAGAGTTGGGTTATAAATAATATCAAAATTTCTGATGATCCCTTGGAGCACCTTCAAATTCATTATCATTAAATGGAAAGAACACAGTACCACAACAAACCTGCCAAGAGAGGGCAGCCCACCAAAATGGGTGACTAGGGCATTAATCAGAGAGGCAGCACAGAGACCAAAGGTAACCCTGAAGGAGTTGCAGAATTCCTAAGTAGAGAAAGTAGTGTCTGTCCATACAACCACAATAAGGCTTTCTGGAATAGTGGCCTTTACTTACAAACAAAAATAGGAAGGCTTGTTTTGAGTTTGCCAAAAGACATGTGGGAGACTCCTAAATGTATGGAGGAAGGTGCTCTGGTCAGATGAGACGAAATATGAACTTTTCAGCCATAAAGGAAAACATGAAGGAGCTGAAGCAGTTTTGCCTGGAGGAATGGGCAAAAATCCCAGTGGCAACATGTGGCAAGCTCATAGAGACTTATCCAAAGCGACTTGCAGCTGTAATTGCCTAGCCTACAAAATACAGACTTTAGGGGGGTGAACAGTTATGTACACTATCTATGCACACTAGTTATAATTAACAGTTTTCTGTTAATTTGTCCTAATTGTTGTTTGATTCGCCAGAAAATCAAATGTTTAAAGTTGTAGGCATGTTCTGTAAATTAATGATGCAAACCCTCAAAAAATACATTTTAGTTAAAGGTTGTGAGGTAGCAAAACATGAAAAATGTCAAGGCAGGTGAATACTTTTGCAAAACATTGTATTGCAAATATTAAATTTTTTTTGTTTTGTTTTGTTTGTTTTGTTTTGATTTGTTTTTACAATTTTACCCGATATTCTCTACAATTTTTAAGCAGTTAATTGACCTGCCCATTCAGACTCTCCCTATGACTTGTAATGTACCTGACTCTAGGAGGGTGCATACTAACACAGACCTCCTTCAATGCATGTGAAGTCAAGCTCCACTTCTTTTCTAACTGCTGCCGATACATTGCAGCAGTTGGAAAGTGCAGGATTCCCAGTTCTGATGTATTGCCTGTCAGACACCTGAGCCAGCTGACATTAATTAGTAGTGTTGGGAGAGAGTGCCATCTTACCTGCCCAGAGAGAGCACGGGAGGTGGGGTGACATTTGTCTTCAATGGGGGGAGGGACTAGGGGGTTTTCCGCACATATAAATATTGTCGTTCCGGGGATGGGGGCATGGTACATGAAAAGTTTGTGAAGAGTTTTTGTGAAGGGGCAGTTTTGTTCAAAGGGGGTTCAGGTGCAGATCAGTTGTGGGTTGAATATAAGACTCGGCGCTATAAAGAAAAGACCCAGGGCTATTGCCCCATAGCCTGGCCCTAGTACTTACCTGCCAGTCCTGAATTAATCTAATTGAGTTGTTCAAAACCTAAAATAGTTAACATTAATGAAATGAAGTAAAATACAGAACCTTACCCAACAGCAAAGAATATGATTAATTCACTGTTACAGCCATTCACAAAGAAAAATAAGCAGCTAACAAAAAGGATCAGTGCACCTAAGTGATGTTAGCCTTGGGGGATAGATAACATGTAGTTAGTTAGTAAAACAATGGTGAAAGGCACATCCAATATGCAAATGAATTGTAGTAAATTGTGTAAAAGGCAAGCCAAGGGTCTGTGTTGACTCAACAAATACACACCTAAATACACAACTCAATGCACACATTGCTTATTTTAATAACTTATTTTAATTACACAGTTATTTTAATAACTGAATTTGTGTGGCCAAAACTGTCTGTCTGAATCATGTTTTGAGTGTCTGTGAGTCTAATACATTAAAAGCCCAAACCCATCTATTCATGGTGTTTTACTAAAATGTATGACAGTATAGTGATTGCATGGCTGGAGAACCTTTTGGAAAACTGCACAGACTAGTTTCATATCATGTATGTGAAGGAAATCCCTTACTGATAGCAATACAGCCTTCATTGTCCAACTTTCCAACTGTGTTTTCATGAATTAATAAAACTAATTTTCACACTGATGTATGTTAAATCCCAGAGGTTACGTTACTTCAGTCATGTGATGAGGCATGCACATGAGAGCACTGAAGGAAGTGTTATGACGGGACTTGTGGAAGGAGTCCGAAATTAATTATTTTTTAATTCAAATTGTAATTGAATTGAATTGTATTTTTTAATGAAATTGTAAAATCAAATTGTAAATTATCAATGACGGGGAAGGGCAGAATGCTGAAATAACCACATGATATGCAACATCAGTAAATGTTTCAACTATAATCAAAAAGCACTTTACAGCACTTTATCGGTCTTTACTGAAAAGAAAGTGGGTGAGAATGACTGTAAATGTACTGTGGAATAGCCATTTTTAGCTGTGGGCATTCCTGATCAAAAGTCATGGTTAAAAATGTAAAATTAAAAGGAATTAAATATGATGAAATGGTTTAACAATCAGAACTGCTTACAGTATATTATTTTATATAACAGGGCACTATTTTAATAAAGTGGCATGTAAAAGTTTGGCCACCTCTATTAAAATGCCAGCTTTTTGTGCTTTAAAAATCAGACCAACATGAATCATTTCAGAACTTTTTTCAACTTTAATGTGACCTATAATTTGTACAATTCCATTGACAATAAACTGAAATATTTTAGAATAAAGAACTAAAATAATATGGGTGCATAAATATGGAGAGGTCTAGAGGTTTTGTGCCAACATTGACTGATATTTGGAACAGTTTATAATTCCCTCCACCTTGATTAAAGCCCCAGTTCCAGCTGCAGAAAAACAGCCCCAATGCACACAACATCCAACATGCTTCACTGTGGGTCTGGTGTTGTTCTCGTGATACACAGTTTTGGCTTTGTTCCAAACATACCTTTTGGAATACTTTGTTGGATTTAAATTGGATGTTTTTCTTTGTGTGAAACTGCTTCTGTCTTGCCACCCCACCCCACAGCCCAGACATATGAAGAATATATGAGATTGTTGTCACATGTACTACACAACCAGTACTTGGCAGAAATTCCTGCAGCTCCTGTAATGTTCCTGCAGGTGTTTTGTCAGCCTCCTGAACCACTTTTCTTTTTGTCTTTTCATCAGTTTTGGAGGGAAGTTCAGTTCTTGGTAATGTCACTGTTGTCCCAAATTGTATCCACTTCTTGATGACCTTCACTGTGTTCCATGGTACATCTGTTTTCCTTTGGAATGTTTTCCCCTTCTCTTGACTGATGCCTTTCAACAGTGAGATCACTTTGATGCTTTATAAGCTCTTTGTGGCTTTTTGCTGTAAGTTGATTAAATATCATGACAATCTACTAGTACAGCTGAATTTTATTTGGGGTTAATTGTTATTTAACATTTAACATGTCTGAATGTTATGTATCACATTAAAGATGAAAGAAGTTCTGAAATTATTCATTTTGGTCTGATTTTTGAAATCAAGAAAAGCTGGCATTTGAACAGGGGTGCCCAAACTTTTCCATGCCACTGTCTGATTATATAGATTAAACAATTAAAACAAATGTTACCATTGTTTTTAAATTATCCATAACATTTTGAGATTATCTCCATTTAGCTCTATAAAATCTCCATGATTTTATGCAAATAATTAAATTACAAATTATTTTGTTTTTCTCTTCACTAGCTTCTTTCACACACTCCTCTTGCATACCTTGCAAATAACCAACAATTTTCTTCCTTTTCACTCTACTCTTCCTCCATTCATTACTCAGCTCTTGTCAGGAGTGATCCATGCTGTTTTTAGCATCAGTGTGCTGCCTAGCTATAAGCCACCCAATCAGAGCAGAGCTCAACAAACTATACATTATCACACCATAAACAGCAAAACTGCTTGTTTAAGGAAAAGGCCAAATCATATGGTTGTAAATAGGCATGTAAAGCTACATCAGGTATTTTTTCAAAACCTCTAAAAAATTTTGATGTCATGCTCCCATCATACCTGTTATGAAAAAATGCTTTTTTAATGCATTCAAAGCAGTAAAGTAAACTGACTTTGAGCAAAACAGTTGCCATGTCTGAAATTTTCATCAAGTGCTTTTAAGCCATGGTACCTATGGTACCTCTTCTGGTGCTGCCTGAAACAGTAGAAGTCAATAAATTATCCTGGGAATCAGATTATGCATAGTGTGGCTGTGAACTAAAAGATTGATACTTTGATGCTTTGGCTTTTGCTGTAGTGATGAGTCTCATGAGATCTAAATGTGTTTTCCCACTGACTTAACACATCAGTATCACATCAGAATGTCCAGTAAAATAATGATTCCATATGCAAAAACTGGTTCAGTTTTAGAGTTTTTTGTCAACCACAGGCACATTCAAAATGTACAGTAAATTAAACATTTCTGATTTACTGTCCTTTAAATGCTTTTTTGTAATTTAGTAATAATATCTTCTGTTGCATGTGTTTCAGTACTATTTCACAATCAGCTTCAACCATGAGAACCAGAAAGCTCTGGAGCTTCGTACTGAAGATGTGAAGGACTGCGATGAATGGGTGGCAGCAATAACACATGCCAGGTAAGCCAATCACGCCATTAATTTAAAGTGTGTTTCTTGTAGAAATGAAGTTTAGTTATGACCTTACTCAGAATGTAGCTGCAATACTGTAAAACAGTGAACACTAGCCCTAGTCTACCTTCTCACTGAGAGGAGTTTCAACCACAGTCTGCATTATCTGCTCCAGCTAATTAACTTCTTTGAAAGCTCTGGAATCAAATCCAGTGTTGTTAGGTAATGGATGGGCACAGAATTCGAAATCAACCAAATTCAGCCAGTCGCTATTTAGGTTAGGAATTCATGCATACCAAGAACAGGAGTAAAGGAATGGTTCACTTATTCTCAGATATAATTGATCACCATATTTAGAATACAAATTTGGAGTTACTGGATCTGGAGCTACAAGACTAACATTGCTAACAAATACAAAAATAAGTAGTAATCTCTCCATCTTCACAGACTAATCTTAAAAAGTAATTAATGTGATCTATCTATCTATCTATCTATCTATCTATCTATCTATCTATCTATCTATCTATCTATCTATCTATCTGTCTGTCTGTCTGTCTATCTATCTGTCTGTCTATCTATCTATCTATCTATCTATCTATCTATCTATCTATCTATCTATCTATCTATCTATCTAGCCCTTTTATTTAAGTTGTATTTTAACTTTGAACCTTTTCCTGTTTACTGTAGTCTGTGCATGTATGCACTTTAACATTTCACAATATACACACTGTAATTATTACATTTACATTTCTATTTATATTTTCTGTTCAATTCTGTAATATATGTACATAATGTATACATGTACCTCAGTTCTCTAGTCTCATCTGTCTCACAGAACACTTTTATTTATTGTGTGCATGTGTGTCTTTTATGCTTATTTATAGTATATCCTTTTTAGTTATTTTATGTTGACACCTGCTCCAAGAGAAATTCCTTGTACACCTGGGACATAAAAACTGGGAATGAAAGGTTCTGATTCTTTGTCAACAGCGATATTTTTGCAACTTCAGTTCTAAATGAAAGAAGCAAAGTTAGGGCTCTAAACGTCTTGGCTAATTGAATACCTCTGAAGTAAGTGGACAACTATGTAAAAATGGCTTGTGGGTAAACCATTTCTTTAATAAGTGTAGGTTGTTTTTTATTGCTTGATATTTGAATAAATACTCATACTCATACTCATTTAAAAGAATGTTGAACAGAAGGGGATTTTAATGAACCATAAAAATAATTGTATACAGTAAGGATTCTCATGTATGTGCAGCATTGTGTAGTTTATTAATTAGGGGACTTCTTCTATCTCTCATTATCGATATTGGTTTTAGGGTACTATTTGGAGTATTACTTATCTTAGGGTTTGTATTATTTTGAATATTGTATTGGGAACACACCTCAATATCACATAAAGCACAAATCTTGAGCTTTATTGATGTTGTAGAATAGATTATACTTTCAATTTGTTTCACAGTGACAGCACATTGCAGAAATGAATATTCATTAGTATAAGAACATTATACATTTAACAGGCTTGGGGAAATAACTATCTTTATTTTGCAGTAGGTGATATTTTAAATGTATTTTCATATTTCTCTGACCTATTTGTGTTATAGATAAATGCAGTGCATGTTCTCATAGAATGGATGTGAATTAACAGCAGAAGTCTAGCTATTCAAATTGTATTGCTTGGGGGTTTTATTGTTTTAGTGTAGTGTACTGATTTAGTAAACATAACTGATTAATGCTCTCCTCTTAGTCATTAAAACATGCAGGGCTGGTTTTACAGTCCAGAATGGTTGTTTAGTTGTTCAGAGGTGTACACATGCAGAGACAGATTTTGGGCTCTGTTCTGGGACCTTAAAGGATTTTAAACATACATATTGTCTCTAAACTTCTACAATGTCTTAATCATCAGGAAAGATCTATGTAGTGGCTTTCTGTGAGGTAGCTTTAAGATGCACATCAAACAGTTCTGTATTTTAAAGACGGTACTGAATAATTACTGGAAAGCTATTTAAACCATCTATGTAAGGTTTCAGGGGCATTTGTTCATTTTTGTTGAATCCTTTTTGAGCTCTTTTGTGTTTAATGACACACATCAGTGGTTTTTTAATATAATGCTCCTCACTTTTGTGCATGTTTGTGTGTATGCAGCTATAGAAACCTGGCCACAGAGCATGAAACTCTCATGCAGAAGTATCTCCATCTACTCCAAATCGTGGAGACTGAGAAAACAGTTGCTAAGCAACTTCGACAACAGATAGAGGATGGGGAGATCGAGATTGAACGCTTAAAATCAGAGGTAACGTGGGGTTGCCATTGAAAGTGCCACAACAGTGTTGTATGGTGTTAAACAGAGCCTGAGTTCAGACCGTGTTAGCACATTTATGTGACATGACACTCTTCCTTTTTCTGTACATCTCCAAAGCAAAACATTTCCTCGATATTCCTCTCAGTAACTGAGTGATTGTTTGGTTCATCCTGAAACAAAGGAGAATAAAAGAGTGGTTAGAGACACATTCATCTCATGGAGCCATCCCCAGACTACTTTGCACTCCTCTTTGCTTCTCTTCTCATAAAACACAGCCCTCCAATAGATCTATGATCCCTGCTGTATTCTTCATCAACCAGATCAAATAGTCAGTTTACTTTAAAGTGCAAATGTGGTGCTCCGAATGAAATGGCTCACTGAATATGCATGAAGTCAGCTCTATTGTACATGTCGCATCCCTGCTCTGTAACATGATAATAAACTCTTTCAGTCTGTGCCCTGGTAAATGGGAGCTCTCAACCTCAGCCTGCATTGGGCAGCCCTCACCTTCATTGTGTTGCCAGTGCTTGTCTTTGAGTGTGCAAGCCCTCGTAACACATTAATAGTTTGCATCCTACCTCCCATCCTGAGTATTGGAAAATTGGAAACCACCTGTTTTGTGAAAGAATTGGTTAGCAGATTTCAGTAGGAATTGTCTCATTGTATCTACATTTTCATATGAGGTGTCTGCAATAATTTGATCAGTTGATCACAGCCACTCCGGAGGATCCACTGCTCTGCATAGTGGTCAGTACTTTGTGCCCCAGCCACCTGACCCAGTTAGGATATCATATTGTTGGGTTTTACAAGTTTTATAGAAAACATTTGGGTTGTGTAGCATTTAAAACTGAAAGCATGAAGCAGCACTTAAGGATAATAAGAGATTCTCATTATGTGGAAGTTTAGTTTTTTACAGCCTTGCAACGTGGATGCATCAGTTAAGGTTGTGTCAGTGCCAACACCCATTAGTTTTAGGAGTCCACCCACAGGACAGGGAATGTGTGCATGCAGTGGATCCTCAGGACTAGAGCTGTAGAAGCCATTGCAGATGACATGGTCAATAATTTACATTCAAAGACATTTTCTTTGACAGATTGCTGGACTGTTGAAAGATAATGAGAAGATCCAGTCCAACCCCACTGCTGCTCCCAGTGAGGATGACTCTGAAATAAAGAAAATCAAGAAAGTAAGAGTTCTTTCCTGCACCACACTTATACACACACACACACACACACACACACACACACACACACACACACACACACACACACACACAGGTATCCATCATATCCACTGTCAGAAACATTATGATGCAGAGATTAGTGGTGTTTACTCACACACAATCTCTGAAGTATACTGGCAAAATTTTGTACACATCTACACACATACTGCCCATCAATATCAGTCTGCAGAATGTCCACATTTCTCTGAACTTATATTACCAGTGTTTCCCTCCACCTTGACTAAAGCCCCAGTTCCAGATGCAGAAAAACAGCCTCAAAGCACAATGCTGCCTCCACCATAATTCTCTGTGGGTCTGGTGTTCTTCTCGTGATGGAGCATTGGCATTGTTTCAGAAATACCTTTTGGAATTTGGGCCAAAATGTCTTGTTAGTCTCATTGGTGTCATTAGACTATAACATGTTTTCTCACATGATTTTGGCAAAACATAGCCAAGCTTGGACGTTTTTCTTTGATGGGCATTTTTACAGGGGTGTGTGTGCTTTTTTCCTCTTACACTAGTCAAACATTTCTAAATGAAAACTGTTTAGGTGCAGAGCTTCTTGCGAGGATGGATGTGCCGACGGAAGTGGAAGACCATCATCCAGGACTACATCCGCTCCCCACATGCTGAGAGCATGAGGAAGAGGAACCAGGTGGTCTTTAGCATGCTGGAGGCTGAAGCTGAGTATGTTCAGCAGCTTCACATCCTTGTCAACAACTTCCTCCGGCCGCTTCGAATGGCTGCCAGCTCTAAGAAACCACCCATTACCCATGATGACGTCAGCAGCATATTCCTCAACAGGTGTGTCCAATTATGGCAGAAAATGAAGATCACGTTCAGTCCCATGGGCGACGTAAAGGGTTGGAAGTATTTTTTTAAACATTATTCACATTTGTGTTTATAAATAGTTCTTCAAAAGCAATCTTCTGACAGGTCCTTTACATTTTTTAAGTAACATGTAAGTAACAAGAACCATTTTCCTGTCTTTATTTTCAAGAATGTAACATGGTTTTTGATATAATTCTGAATTCAGGCAAATATTAAACCATTTGGTATTAAGACCCAATTATATTTCATGACTCCTTTGCTTTTTGTGTGATTTTTATAAAGAAGTTGTTTCGGTTAAATGGAAGAACAGGATTAAAACATTTATAAACTAAACTGGGTTTTCTTATCTGATTATATCTTTTTTTTCCTCAGTGAAACCATCATGTTTTTACACCAGATATTCTACCAAGGCTTAAAAGCACGGATAGCAAGCTGGCCAACATTAGTTTTGGGTGAGTTTCATATTCTTTTGTTGCAAGGATATAAAATTGACACTTAAATATGAAAACAAATTGATAGCATAATAACTTTGAATGTAAAGTTAATGTATAATGTATAAGTGATGTGAAAATAGAGCACAAGGTTCTTAATAATTCCTTTCAATTTTCTGCCACCAGCTGACCTCTTCGACATTCTTCTGCCCATGCTAAACATCTATCAGGAATTTGTTCGTAATCACCAATACAGCTTGCAGATTCTGGCACACTGCAAACAGAACCGCGACTTCGACAAGCTGCTCAAGCAGTACGAGGCCAAGCCTGACTGTGAGGAGCGCACACTTGAGACCTTCCTTACCTATCCTATGTTCCAGGTAATCATCTCACTACCTTTCATTTATAACATTGATTTGTTGAATTAACAGTCTAATTTTCAACTCTGCACATTATGTGAAATAAGGAAAAAAACACAAGGAGAAGTAAAAGTCAGACTACTTAAACAAATCCACATGCCTCAGTGATATATTATTAGTATATTTTCACTGTGATCAAAGCCAATAGGTGGCTGTTAACTACACATGTCCAAGCAATGTTCTCATGTAGTTTTGAGGCCTACAGAGTCTGCGTTTTTTTTTTCTGGTGAGACATGCAGTTGCTAGTGAGCTGCTCCACTAGGGCCTACTCTGGGCTCTGCTGCATAAGTAATAAATTTGTGCTGATGACTGTGGTTGTGTGTACTGCTCCCTTCTGATCCTACTTGCTGAACGTTCAGCACAGCGTACACAACTAAATGTGTAGATGTGTGCATTTTTGGAAAAAGCTAATTTACCATCTCCCGCCTTCTCCTCAAACACACTTGTTTCTGTATTTTGTCAGATTCTGCAGACATATTTGGGGACATTTTCTGTGCCTTTCCATGAACATAACCTTAAAAGGAATTGTTCATATCATCTTTAGATGTTTTATCTCAGATAAACGTAACAAACAATGCATATTAGGATACAAGTGCAAGAGATGTTGGGGGTAATGGAGTACAAAGTAAAGCATTACAGTAATGTGATCACTTTTTTACAGTTTAAAATAATGTAATCACATTATAGTTACTGATTAAACATCTGTCTTTAAGAGAACAATATTATGTTTATTAACAATATTATGCATTTTGTTCAGCATACTCTACCTGCTGTGTGTATCTGCCTTGGTATTGTACAGTCATGGCCAAAAGTTTTGAGAATGGCACAAATTTTGGTTTTCACAAAGTTTGCTGCCTCAGTTTTTTCAGAACCTTTTGTCAGATGTTTATATGATATAATGAAGTACAATTATAAGCATGCAATACATTTTCAAACTTTTTATTGTTGACTCTTCTTATTTAAGATTTCTGCAGTTTGCCTTGGCATGCTGGATATCAGCTTCTGGGCAAAATCTTCAGTGATGGCAGGTTCTCAATGGGATTGAGATTTAGGGAATTTCCTGGCCATGGAGCAAAGTTTCAATGTTTTTTTCACAGAGCCACTTTATCACTTTTGCCTTGTGACATGGTGCTCTATCATGCTGGTAACAACACTGTTCATCTCCACATTGCCCCTGGGTCATTGGGAGAAGTTAGTCTTGAAGGATATTTTGATATAATTCCTTATTCATCAGGACTTCATCAGAGAAAATAACTATATATATATATATATTTTTTTTTTTTTTTTTTGACTGAGGTAAAATTATTTTCTCTGATGAAGCCCCCTTCAACATCTGGAAAAATGATTGTCCATAGAAGAAAAGGTGAGTGATACCCTAAGTGCTGTGTCATGCCAGCAGTAAAGCATCCTGAGACCATTCATGTGTGGGGTTGCTTCTCAGCCACAGGAGTGGGTTCACTCAATTTTGACTAAGAACACTGCCATTAATAAGAAAAAGTATCAAAACATCCTCCAAGAGCAACTTCTCCCAATGATCCAGGAACAGTTTGTAGATGAACAGTACTATGTCCAGCATAAGGGAAACAAATTACTGAAATTTTGGCTCAAAGGCCAGAAAACTCCCCAAATCTCAATCCAATTGAGAACCTTTGGTCAGTCCTCTAAAAGAGGATGAACAAACAAAAACCCAGAAACTCTGATCAACTCCAAGCACTGATTAGGCAAAAATGGGTTTCCATCACTAAAGATTTTGCCCAGAAGCTGATATCCTAAAAAATATTTAAAAGAAAATAAATTTTTTTAGCCACGACTGTAGACAATCAAACAGTAAACTCCACTGTGGTAAACACAGCTGTAACCATGCTAATACTGAAAACTTATAAAGGAATAGTGAGCTCACTCTTCACAACATTATCAGAACAGATCAGTCTTGAATTTTTGAATGTTTCATTCCACCTTAAATGGCAGTCATTACATGTATGTAACTGCGGCAGTATTTAAGGTGGAATGGGACATTCAAATGGAAATGGGAAATTTGTTTATTTAAAATAAACTAACTTTTTATTTAAATTCAGGAAAGACAGAAAACATTGACTGAATGCTACCTTCACAAAAGCTACACACTAATGTTACCATTATAACAAGTGCAGAAAAGACTGGAGCCAAAATTTACTAAGAAACACTAGAACTCAATAGTCAACTAAAAAGCACAGCAATGTCTGTCAAAATGCATCACCAAAATGCATTGAGAGACATTCTGGTGATGTGTTTTGACAGATGTGACTGAGCTACTTAGGTGTCTGTTTATTAGAAGTTTTATACTTACATATCTTAACTACATCAGTGGGAAATTATGCAAACATGATTTATGTGTGTATCATTCCTTTAACTTCAGAAATAAAAAGAAATGTTTTTATTCTTTCAAAGGCACGTTATTAATTCCAAACTGTAATGCTAGCCTCAGCATTGTGGGTTATCTTTGCTCATTTAAACTTTTTAAACTCAATCACCTACGTACAGTGTTGGGAATAATGGCGTTAAAAATAACGGTGTTACGTAATGACGTCATTTTGTCAGTAACGGGATAAAATAATTCATTACTTTTCCTGTCGTTATAACGCCGTTGACGTTACTGGTCATTAAAATCGGTCTGTTACTATATATTGATATACTAACAGTAATCCGAGCGGATCTCTGCTCAGGCTAGTGAGAAGTAACAGGTGTTACACCGAGAACTGTGACCTGTCGAGATCTGTGACTTGATAGAAGAAGTCACAGATCTCGATA
>BRDA01002899.1:11296-29410 GCA_036984385.1 Crenuchus spilurus | reverse complement strand
ATGCCACACAGTGGTAAAAATGGCCTTGTCCCAACTTTTTTGGGATTTGTTGACGACATGAAATCTGGAAACAACATATTTTTCACTTAAAATGATACATTATCTCAGTTTAAACTTTTGATCTTTCATCTATGTTCTATTACAAATAAAATATTGACATTTGCCATCTCCACATCATTGTGTTCAGTTTTTATTCACAATTTGTTTAGTGTCCCAACTTTTTTGGAATCCGGTTTGTAGATGTGGTGGGTGTGGCTCTGTCTCAGAGGCGGACTCAAAGCTGCTGTCAGTGACTAATGGAAATTCAAGGCTAACCCCACCTTCTAAGTCCCACCCACACGTGAAAAGTGTTTCAAAAGTCAGAAGCAAAAAAATGCGGAGCAGAAGCAAAGAGAGATTACAGAAGCAAAAAAACAAAAATAATGAAACCAAAATTTTTAGAAAAATAAAAAAAAACAAAAATAATGAAACCAAAAATTGTGGGGAAAAAATAATAATAATAATGAAACCAAAAATTACTTTATGGTCTTGTTTCTGTGGATTTTGCTTGCAGATGTATTTTTGCTATTGTGAAACTTTTGATACAAAAATCACTCCATAGACAAAAGAATATATCCAAATCCATGAAGTCCTGTAAGGTGAAGAGACTGGTAGCATCCTCAGAACAATGGCATCAGTCATGCAATGTTTCTCTCCACGCCAAACACACATGCTCCTCTGCTCTCTTCTTCTAAGCTTCATACTGCATGGAACGCCTTGGAGGTAGCTGTCACTTTCAGTGAACAACATGTGTAATGTGATCATGTAATGTCTAACCTAGGGTGCACCTAATTCCTAACTCCAAATAAAATTATGTTATGCAGAAAAGATGTTGAATGTTAACCATGTCCAGAAGCTGTGTTGACTTCTCTGGGCTCGGAGGCATGGATCAACACAGAGTAGAAATGTGTATTGTGGTCAGACAAATCAGTATTCCACATCTTTTTGAAAGTAATGGGTGTTGTATGATCTGAACTAAAGAGGACCATACAGAGTCTGTCATGGTATGAGGCTGAGTCAGTGCCCTTGGTAATCTAGGCTTTTCCCCTATGGAATTGGTCCCCACCTGTGGTCCTGCAGCAGCCCTGCTTTAGTATTTTCACGCTGTAAGTATTTTCTTGCACTAACACATCCAGTTCAACTCAGGAAGGGAGTTTTAATGAGCTGGGCTGGGTCTCTAAAGAGCCTCTTAGCATCACATTCATTTTAACGCTCTCTACCACTTAAGACAATCTTAATATTCTGAATCTTTTGAGAAACAGGGCACTGATCAGATGTTACAGATCAGAGAACAAACCACAATATGTGGGACAGGGGTGTGTTTAGGTGTGAGACAGAGGTTGATGGCATCAAGTAGGAGTTGATAAACCTGGAATGTAGTCTCATGGATGTATGTTGGCCTAGCATGTGTGTCTGTAAGTGTATTCTGCTGGAAACAGCAGTAATTGGGCCCAGCCCTCTTGCCTGCCTGCCTAACTGAAGCATCTCAGCAGGGTCTGTCACCGTCACCTTAGCAACTGGCCACTCTGCTGCAGGACCCCGCCCTCAGCCGCCTGCATACGAGCTGCTGGATGAAATATTTAGTTAACACGTTTACAGCCAATTCTTCTTCCTCTTCTTCTTCTCTCTCTCTTTCTCTCTCTGTAGTTCCATCTCATTTTTTATTTCCTCACTTTTTCATTCTCTCTCTCTATTCCACAACTGCCATTTTTTTCTCTTCTGCTCCTATCATCTTTTTGTCTTTCCGTCTCTCTTTGCTCTTTTCTTTTGCTTTTCACAATCTCCCTACCAGTACCCAGACTTTCCCCCTCTCTCCCACTCTGCTCCTTTTCTCTTCTCATCTCTTTCACACATATTTCTCTGTCCATCCTCATTTCTGTCTCTTGCTTTCCTCATTGACTTTCCCCTAATCTCTCTCTCTTGTCTACCCTTTCTCCTCATTTACTGTATTTACTCTTTTTTACTTCTATTGTCTTCTATTCTCTTGCTCTACCACTCCTGCTGTCTCTCTCGTTCTCTCTCACACTCTGCAGCCAGAGCTGGGGGCCTCCCACACTCCTACACCATGCAGATATCCCCCACCACCACCACCACGGGCCTCCCCCGCTCAGCTCCCCTGTCGCTCACCTAGCCTGTCAGAGAGGGCTCTATTTCTGGGCACTGGATGACGCTGAGGGTGGTTCGGCGTGTGGGAGAGCTCTCCGCAGCCTTTACTGGCAAATATGAACCCTACGCCACACGCGTGCGCTGGAGGATTTTTCTTTTTTTTCCTCTTCATCAGTACACTGCAGCTCAAAACAGTACTGTGCTCTCTGCTGATGAATTCGAGTAAGACAAGAGTCCCTGACCAATGGCATAAAACAATCCTAGGGGCTTATGGGGCACATTCCAGGGGTCTTCTGCCTGCTTCTGTCAAGCCACCCTTTCATTTCCATCAGAACTATTTCAGAAAGCTGTTTGGACTAGCAGCGAGAACTGAACTTACACTGACCACATGGAGAGCATGGTATATTTTCATGTGTTTGGGATACCACAGGAAAACTTCTTTGCCTTGTGTTAATAAACACATTTAAAGTAAACATAAACTAGGTGTTTCTTCCACTCTTCTCTTCAACATAAAGAAGTAGTGGAAGGGCACACTGACAACCTGAACATTAGCAAACCTAACTGACCAGTAACATTACCACTGCAAGAACAGCAATAACAAAGCCTTGCTTATAGTAATAGTGTCACAATATATGTTTACACAGCCCATGTATAAATATTTTCAAGTCAAGTAAAATTTACTTATATAGAGCTTTTTACAAGCTGATGTCATAAAGCAGTATTACAAAGTTCCAGTAATAACAAACATATAGTGTCAGTAACATTTGTGTATTTATAAATACTGTAAAAGTTCAGTTGTTTTAGTACAAGCAGTACTCGGACATACGTGCGTTATTCGGTAACACTTTATAATAACTTTCATTAATAAGCCATTAACTAATGATTATTAACTGTGACCAAATCATTAGTTCATGAGAATGTGAACATGAACAAATGTTAATAAATGACAGTTCATGTAGTTGCTAATAATTGTATTCATTTTTGCATATGTTAACAAATCTTTAGTAAATCATGTTAATGAACTTCTCATGAACTAATGATTTGTTCACAGTTAATCATTTGTTAATGACAATAAAGTTATTATAAAGTGTTACCTGTTACTCTTCAGCCTTAAACTGCATTCCCAGTGAATGTGAATATAATTTGCCTGGCAAAAAAGCAAATCAGACAGAAGAATTAGCTTCTGGTAGTGGTGAACTTTAACCTCAGAAGCCTGGGCCAATAGAAAACAAGATCAAGTTGTGTTTTTTTCCTCTCTTAAATAAATGGAGCTTCTCATCAGTGAACATGATACTGCTTGTCACTTAGTTATGTAAAAAAACTGTTAACTAACTATATGTTCCCTCCAGGACCAAATCACAATTGTCGTTTTTTTGCTCAAAAGTAAGGTTGTCTTAATCAAAGCCATTGTTATCTTACAAAACATGATTCAGCAGTTCTTCGTGTTTGATGGAAATTCAGTATTTCTTGATGTTTCATATAAGTGATATGTTGTTTCTCAAAAATAATAATTTAGAAGAGAAATTTAATTAGGCAAGTTAACAAGAAATTCAGACTCCAAACCAAATAACAAAATACAAAAAGTAAATAAGCATTTTTTATTATTATTTACAATGTTACCATCATCAGCATTACATAAAAAAACACATACTTGATAACTGGTCTTTTTGTAAAGCAAATAAAAAGCTTTTTGCATTGTAGGCCCTGGGACCCTGGTTCCTATCACAACCATTATAAAGAGTCCAGGATGCCCCAGTGGTACATCATACCACTCTGAATTACTGTTTACATCAGCTTGCTGTGTGATAGTAACCTTCTTCTTTCTTGTTCTTTTTCTTTCTATCTTTTCTTTCTTTTTTTCTCTCTGACATACAGTTCTCTGGAGTTATTTTTTGCCAGTAGTCAGAATAATAAACTGTTGTACGGAGAACCTCCTAAGTCTCCTCGTGCGAGTCGTAAGTTCTCCTCTCCTCCTCCACTGGCCATTGCTAAAACGTCCTCACCCAACCGCCGCCGCAAACTCTCCCTCAACATTCCCATCATAACGGGTGGTAAAGCACTAGACCTAGCTGCCCTTAGCTGCTCCTCTAATGGCTATGCAAGCATGTACTCTGCCATGTCGCCCTTCAGCAAGACTACACTGGACATCAACAAGCTTTACGTGTCTAGCCCCATCGCCAGCAAAATCTCAGATGAGGGAGAGGGCAAGTCTGACCGAGCCGAGGAGTCCACATTGACCAAACAGGGTAAGTGTGTGCCAGGGTGCATTGCAGTGCCAATATGTTGGTATTCTGGTATTGTAGCCTGTTTGTTTTATTGAATTCCATCCAAATAGTGGTTTTGTGCATTTTTAAACTTTAAGATTCTTGATGGACTTTAAGATTCTTTTTCATCATTTTAATATAAGTAATATTTTCAGATATTGTTGTGCAAATTCGGTTCTTCTTTGTTAGACTTTTCCTGCACACTGGTCAGGGTTTTATTATTTACAAACTTTCATGTAAAACAACTGATTTAGTTAAAAAAAGAGCATCTAAATATTAGGATCAGTGTTATTTTGTGTAGTTAATTATGATTAATCACATTAATTTTCTTAAATTTGACCCTAAAGAACATGTTTCCATTTGAGAAGCTGTGTATTTTGAGTAGAAAAAAATATGTAAAAAAAAGTACAGAAACTGTGGATACTGTGAACAGTCAAACTTGGAAAAAGTGTTAAGGGCATTAAAATATTTAGTGGTGTTAATAATGTATCACATTAATGTGTTTTTATTAACATTATTAATATTGTATTCATTTGTTAACTTTGAAATGCATATTATTCACAGTATTTTTGTCAAATGGCATGCTGCTTTACAACATTTGGCCTTTGGTAAGTGTATTTGCTCCATTATTTATTTTTCTAAGATGTGGTTTTAAAATTTCTACAGATATTTCGGTTAGGGAGGAGAGTGATGGAGAGCAGGTCCAGAGTGACGATGCTGAGGCTGAAGCATCACCCACCAAGTCACCGACCACTCCAAAAAATGTCAAGTGCAAAAACTCAGGTATTGTATGCTTTGTATGCTATTGTATGCTTGTGTTACAGGCTGAGCCATTGCTGGCCAAGTGCAAGTGAAACAAGAGCACCTGCATCCCCTGCTGTGCAGCCACCTGCACCTCTTATGGTGGCCAAAATCAGCCTTATCAATAGCTCAGCATCACACTGCTGCTTCTCATGAGAAATTCACTCACAATCTTTGGGAAAGTTTTAAAAAGTCATGCATCTGCTATATACCACAATTCAAAAGTCTGGAATCCCAGCATATTATTGCTATTTTGTCTTGAGATTTGATCAGCACTTTTATAAGGCATTCTGGAGATTATATTATATATTGATGCTTTCAGATTTTGATGGTATGCAGCGTTCATCTACAGCTGTTCACCATTCTAGATGCAGCTGAAATTTCCTACTAAATTATTTAAAACCCGTGAATCTGCACAGGATTAACATATAAGAATGACTTCAAACATTTGCCAGTAATCAAATTGTTTTTCTCATATTGAAAACATTGTTTTCAAACAGTGAAATTATTTATTATAGGCTTTGTCCCTGATGACAGTGCACTCTGTAAGTGAAATTTCTGTTACTGTATAACTGCTCAGATGGCACATTTTTGATTCTGTAGCATCTCTAAGCACATGTCGTGCCCATGTAGGCCTGAACTAATTCTGAGCTAAGAGACACAGGCCTCCCAAGGCACGATTCATGCAGAATCTCATTTGTTCTGTGGGATATAAAAAATAAAAAAAGAAGAAAAAGCACAGGGAAACGCCAAAGGAGGCGTGAGTAGGTGTTTGGAAAACTTGTACCATAGCAACCATCAGCATGTATTCTCTCTGCCGCTCCTGGTTACGGGGGTTTGCTTGAGTGCCACTGATGTTGTAGGGGCTTCACACTCTTGTAGCTCTGTTATTTGACGCAGAAGGTCAAAGGTCAACACTGACCATTATGCTGCACATACGTGAGGGTCATATTACTGTTTATCCTTGTTGACATACTGGGATAGAAGCAAATTGCAAAGCCCAGTGTTTTGCTGCTCTTAATGAGCTTTTTCGATAGCATGACATTCTGTCTTCTGTAGTCTCTATGCATTTTTTGTTTTATGGGCTATTTTTAGTCTCGACCATCTTGGAAATCAAAGTGCTGCCTATTGTCTTGTCGGAGACGCAGTCAGCGATCCTGTGTGTGATGCTGCCCCCTGTTGGGCACTTATACATACTAAAGAAAACAAACCACATTACCCTGCAATAGCAGACCTCATGATACAGATGTACCAAACTACATCACATCAACCCACTGAAAGTAAAAGCATTCAGACTTTTTACACCAGACATTGTTTTCTTGCTTGTTGCTGCTCAGCTGGTTTGAGGCTGGTGCTGAAGGACCGTTTGCAGCAGTAGATATTTGTGACATTTTTATAGGTCATCGTTGAAGGCTCATCCACTGTGGTGATAATGTCACTGCCTCCATTATTTCTGCTTCAGCAGATCATGTTTTATGTGACACCTACTGTATTTTAAAGGGGAAGCTGGTCCTTGTAAAGCACAGAAAATTATTATATTGAATTACATTCGAGAGAAAAAATAGGATCTTCATTTAATTGATAATC
Organism: Crenuchus spilurus; assembly: GCA_036984385.1. NCBI lineage: Eukaryota > Metazoa > Chordata > Actinopteri > Characiformes > Crenuchidae > Crenuchus > Crenuchus spilurus. The sequence goes on along the minus strand of BRDA01002899.1, from coordinate 22,613 downwards.
ATTATTTGTTTTTGTATCTAATCCATCTAACTGATAAAGATGACATCAGTTTTTCATTTAGAGATTGCACTGCTTGCATATGAATGGCATTATAACTGGAGGTGCACAGTGTTTTGTTTCTTTGTCATTACTGTGATACTGACTTGTGCTATATTTATATCGCCGCACGGTATAAATTGAATTGATGAATTCAAGCTTTGTTGCAATTCCAATATATGGCAATATAACAAGCATATTAATTGTGCAGATCTGCTTTAAAATAAATTCATTATTTGATAAGTATTTGTAATTAAACATGGATAGCGTCAATTCAGTTAAACATCAAAAGCATTACATTAACCATATACTCCCACATCACTCATTTTGAAATAAAGTGAAAAGAGAATAAATGATAATATTCTTTGTTCTGTCATTATGTAGAGTTCTCCCTTTTCTCCTACAACAATGGCATGGTGATGTCATCCTGCCGAGAATTGGACAACAACCGTAGTGCGCTCTCAGCAGCGTCTGCCTTCGCTATTGCCACAGCCGGTGCCAATGAGGGAACGCCGACCAAGGAGAAGTATCGCCGCATGTCTCTGGCCAGCACAGGTATCAGCACTGCACTCAGAACAAACCCTCATAGGGAGGCTTTATTAGTTACTGGGCAGAAAATGGTCAATATGAATTGTGATTGGTTACCAGGATTCCCTACAGACCAGAGGAACGGAGATAAGGAGTTTGTGATACGCCGGGCAGCAACTAACCGGGTTCTTAATGTTCTGAGACACTGGGTATCCAAACATTCACAGGTGAAACAGCATGTGACATCATCATAACTTTGACAAACACAAAACAGAATGCTTGACATTTTAACAAACATATTGTATTTGCTTTTGTCTCTGTGTTCTCTCTCTCTTTCTCTCTCTCTCTCTCTCTCTCTCTCTCTCTCTCTCTGTGTGTGTGTGTGTGTGTGTGCACATGTCTAGGATTTTGAAAGCAACACAGAGCTAAAAATGAAGGTGATCAGTTTCTTGGAGGAAGTTATGCATGACCCTGAGCTGCTAACCCAGGAAAGAAAAGCAGCGGCAAACATCATAAGGTAGAGCATGTTTCACATGATTGAAGAAAACTCAAATATCTAGAATACCTGACATCAGTCATAATTACGTTATGTTCTATTTATGTCACAATACATTTAACCCATGATTAGATTCATGATACTGGGTTCACGATTCAGTATTCTGCTTGTTTATAGGTTTATATCATCACTGTCAAAACAAAAACTTCTATGTCCATTTTAACCCCAGCTGCCCTTTACTTTGTGTGAACTTTGCAGAATATGAATTATCCTAAACTACATGGAGGGAAAAAACATTTTTACTGTGATTTCTATTAAAGTTAAACATGTTTTTTTTTTCTTCTCTAGAAAATTAGCAATTTTGGAGATCTAATATTTTGTTACCACAGCAACAATATCTTAACATACACATATATATGGACACCCCTCTTCACAGTCAAGTCTAAGAAGCATATAAATTGACAGAATCAACAATCCTTTCAATTAAGCTGTATTTACTCAAGTCCCACATGATATAGTCCCCATAATTGTAATGTTGCTGACTGCAGAGCAATTTCTGAGCCCTTAAGCTGTGTAAAGGCTGCTCATAATTTTTCTGATAGGACACTCACTCAGGAGGACCCTGGTGACAATCAGATCACACTGGAGGAGGTGCTGCAGATGGTGAGTGGGATGATATTGGGTCACATTCAAAGCAGCAGTTATTTCACATTTTGAATTAAGTAGATTTCAGACCTAATTAAGCAGAAGAGAGACACACGCAGACTGAGCATGTGATACACACTCATAGGCTTCTGTTGTGTGCTGTAGTGTCATGGGATTTATGTGGGAATTCATGACTTACATTATCATAGATCATGTCTAATCTTTGTGTGTGTTCTTGCTTGTGTGTGTATCAGGCTGAGGGTGGAAAAGCAGAGCCCTTTGAGAATCACTCAGCTCTGGAGATTGCAGAGCAGCTCACATTGTTGGATCACCTGGTGTTCAAAGTCATCCCATATGAGTGAGTACACATTAACATTTTTGGTAACACTTTATGATGACTTTCATTAATAAGTCATTAACTAATGATTAATAACTGATGATAAATAATTTTTACAAATGTTAACAAATCAGTAAATCATTAGTAAATCATTTGTTAATGAAATTATTATGAATTAATGATTTATTCACAGTTATTAATCATTAATTAATGAGCTATTAATGAAAGTTATTATAAAGTGTTACCGCATTTTTTTATACCGCATTTATGACCATACAGGTGCACTACAATTACAGGCTGTTTCTCTGTAAACTATGTTACCTCTCTTTTACTCTGTTCTTCATGCCAGGACCGCCACTGAGCAGGTATTATTTAGGTGATGGATCATTCTCCGCACTGTAGTGACACTGATGTGGTGGTGCTGGTACAAAAGTATCAGACACAGTAATGCTGTTGGAGGTTTTAAACGATGCGCCCTTTCACTGTCCACTCTTGTTGATCCACTCTTGTAAACATAAAGTCAGAGATAATAGCTCATTTGTTGCTGCACAGTTCGTTTTGGTCATTCTCTAGTCTTTTCTCATGAGTCACATGATGCAGCTCACAGGACAAAGTTGACTAGATATTGTGGTTGCTGGACTATTCTCAGTCTAGAAGTGACACTGTGGTGTATAAAAACTCCATCAGCTCTGCTGTGTCTGTTTCACTTAAACAAGCACAACACACACTAATACACCACTACATCACTCCAGTGTTACGTATGATGCATCACCCAGATAATTTCTGTTCTATGGTGGTCTAGTGAGGGTCTTGATAACTGAAGAACAGGCTGAAAGGAGGCTAACAAAGTGTATATCACACATCATACACAATGATCTTCTGACTTGCAGTGCCCACTGGTTCCCCCCTTTAAGAGAAAATGCAGCAAATTTTAAATTAGTACATTAAATTATTACACAGGTGTAAATGTATTGTTTGACCATGTAGTAAAGGTCAGTAGTGAGAAACTTTCAGACTTCATTGTCGGTCTCCAAAAGTCATGTTCTTACCACCATTTTCAGGGAGTTCTTCGGCCAAGGCTGGATGAAGAATGACAAAAACGAAAAGACACCGTACATCATGAAAACAACAAAACACTTCAATGACGTATGTACCCATCTCCAGTGATTCTGCCATGTACAAGAGTTTTGCAGATCTTATGCTGTGTTTCCCAGCCTGATTACTTGAGTTGCCCTACATTACGTATTTTATTGCGTAGTTTCATAAATCTCTTATTAACTAACCAAAGAGTGAACCAAAACTAACTGTAAATGCTCAAATGTATAGTGCAGATAGGGAATCATTGTTCTAAATCAAAGTATAAACATGCATTGGCAAATCTGTAGACTGCTGATGCTCTCATAATTAAAACCTTGGATTCACACTTCTTTTACTCACTTGCCTATTTTTTGTGTGGCTACTGAATTAAAAGTCTTAGGATGTGGATGTCTATGAACGTTAAGGGATAAGTAACACTATATCACTTTTATTACAGGTGATTAATGTCCTGTTACTGAAAATAACCTAGGTTCTTTTCTTTTCAAAGATAAGCAACTTGATTGCCTCAGAGATCCTACGTTGTGAGGATGTGAACACACGGGTGGTGGTGATGGAGAAATGGGTGGCGGTAGCCGACATCTGCCGCTGTCTCCATAACTACAATGCTGTGCTGGAAATCACTTCCTCTCTCAATCGCAGCGCCATCTTCCGCCTCAAAAAGACCTGGCTCAAAGTCTCCAAACAGGTAGAACAAAAAAGTGTCATCTACTGTACCTCCGGACTGTAATCTGTTATTAAACACTGTAGACTGTGTACTTTTTTGTGCAGTGTTACTGAGAATACTCAGAAGTATTGTGTAACTGTTTTTTGAGTATGAATGGTTTCATTATGAGGTAAATAATCCAAAGCTGGTTTCCTTGTGAAGACAGTAAATCTTCAACATGTGCAAGTGCAGGAGATTCCAACTCCAGTCCCGGAGAGCCGCTGTCCCACATGCTTTTGTGATTTCTCTGCTCAAACACAGCTGATGCAACACAGTTCATGAGCAGTTTTAATTTTAGCATGTGTGTTTGAATAGGGAAATGATCAAACTGCTGGTCATCAGCTCTCCAGGACTGAAGTTGTGCTAGGCACTAATTCTGGATTGTGATGACTGGTCACTGCTGTACTGTAGTGCTACAATGTTTCCCAAATATTTAGATATAAAATTGCTTCCTAAAGCTTTATTTCATAGAAACCTTAAACAAATATAATGGTTTACATTCATATGTTCACATATTTGGTTTCCATATTTTTTTTAGACTAAAACCGTCATTGACAAGCTTCAGAAGTTGGTCTCATCTGAAGGAAGGTTCAAGAATCTACGAGAAGCTTTGAAAAAGTAAACTGCATATTTATATGTTATATTCATAAAACATCACTTTATAAGCTGTTTATTTTACTTGTGGACAGTTACTTCAGTATTTTTCAGAATTAATACAATACCTAATTAGTACAACTTTTCCTACTAGTTGTGACCCTCCCTGCGTGCCGTATCTGGGGATGTACCTCACAGATTTGGCTTTTATTGAGGAGGGAACACCAAACTACACTGAGGACAACCTTGTTAACTTCTCCAAGATGAGAATGGTGAGCATGGGGTGATGCCTACCATCAATAAACATGGAGTGAAGTTTTGCCATCTAAGATAACTATCATAATTATATACTTTTCACTTTTGGGTATTTTTTTTATACAAATACTGTATTATTATTATTATTGTTGTTGTTGTTGTTATTAATGATGTTGTTGTTGCTGTTCTGATCTGGTCAATGCTAGCTGTACAATCACTAGAAAATTACTTTGATATAACATTTTATTGATGTTTAAAATATACAATGAAATTACGATTATTCAGATCACAGAAGCAAAACGTTTGCAGACGTCTTCATTGCAGTTTCTCTTTACACATTATTGTGTATATTTGTCAATTTATAGATTTCCCATATCATCCGAGAAATCAGACAGTTTCAGCAAACAGCATACAAGATTGATCATCAGCCAAAGGTAGGTAATATTCATTTTTGGGGAGATGACAAAACACTGAAACAACCTCTAACATTTATGTCATAGCTCTTTCAGGAAATCAAATATAGTTTTAGTATATTTTATGTGTATTTTACATAGTTAGTGTCCTTTCTTGTGAGAAACCTGTAAAAACCTACACAAATGAATACTTAAGAGAACTCCCATTTATGGTTTTGTTCGTTTACAAAAATCTTTTGTTGAAGTACATTTTTTCAGATCCATGAAAAGTGGGGGAAATGTTAATTATGTACCTAATCATGTACATGTCACCAGCCACTTCATTTACACCACCACATCACTGCAGTGCTGAGAAATAACTTATCACCCAAATAATGGATGCTCTGTGGTGGTACTGGCCTCTGTTAAAATTGAGGCTTCCAAAGTGTACAGAGAAACAGATGGGCTACAGTCAGTAACTGCAGTGTACAATATGTGCCTATATGATAAGTGAAGCACATAAAATGGACAATAACTATTGATACAAGGAGTTGGTTTTAGTCTAGTTGCAGGTCATGTAAGTACAGTACCAGTCAAAACTTTGGTTTTTCATTATTTAAAAATGGTCTGCATTGTAGATTAATACTAAAGTCATCCAAACAGTGAAGAAATACATCTGTAATTATTTAGTAAACAAAACTGTTAAACAAACCAGAATATGTTTATATTTTACATTCTTCAAAGTAGGCACCTCTTGTTTAGATGCCAGCTTTCTTGCCATTTTCTCAGTCAGCTTTATGAGGTAGTCACCTGGAATGGCTTTCAGTTGACAACTGTGTCTTGTCAAGAGTTCATGACTTACATTTCTTGCCTTCGTAATGTGTTTGAGACTTAACACTTTTAAATTTTCTACATGACTTATTATGTGTTCATAGTCTTCATAGTCTGAATGACTACAGTATTAATTTACAATGTAAGAAAAACATTAAAACATTGAATGAGAAGGTGTGTCCAAACTTTTGACTGGTACTGTAATCACATAAAATAAACTTCTTCATAAACTGCAATTGCTCACTGTTGTCATCTGTTGGACATAAACTGAAGCTTTGCATTTTCTTTCTCCTGTTTTCTAGGCAGCCCAGTATTTGCTGGACAGTAGCAATGTATTGGATGAAGAAAGCATGTATGAAGCCTCACTCAGAATTGAGCCCAAAGTGCCCAACTGAGAAGAAGGCTTTTTCTTAAGGTCTTCAAATGTACAGCCTTTCTATTATGTATTCATACACGGTATCATGTCTTAGGTTATGTATTACATATTATTACTTCTGTATCTGTAACTTTGTTTCTGGCAGTTAACAAAGCGCCTACACTTTCCAAATTTCACAGAGAAGCTGAAAATATATTCATTTGCATCTCTCCTGTTGTAGACATCATAGTTTTTTTTTCCTTTTCAGTTTTCACCAACACCAAATACAATTATATATAAATATTTATTCTAAACAGTATTCATTTCAATGTTACTCTGTCCCAGGGTGTCACTGCTGAATCTAAGCTCATGTATAAGGTTTGGTTGTAATGTGGGTCTTACCTTCTGTCTGAAGAAAAACACAAAGCTGACAGAGACACTTTGAGCAAACAAGAATTTTAATAGATGCATGGAACTAAACTATATGCACACCACGTAGCAATGAGAAAAATTCAGATATGATACCATTGTATACAAGCAAGCGTATGGAGACATTTATATTGGTATATTAGGTGTATTCCCAGATCACTGTCTTAACTAAACCATACTTAACTGAACAGATGCCAGTATACACATTTTACTGTGTTTTATTGGTTGTACATTTATGTGATTATTACATATTGCCACTGCAATGTCAGTGTCTGCACTATCTGACATGTGGCGCATTTAACATCTAAAATGTTTAGGCATGAACTGCTGATGAAGACAGTGTACATTTTGCTGGCATTAGAAAAACAAATGAACCTCTCTTATTGGTTAAGATTTATGAACCATTACTGCATGCAAGATATGTCATTATATAACCTTTTTCACCTCTGGAAAAAAATGTTATTGCAATTTTGGAAAATAGTTCCTTTTATGAGAACATGCTCTTTTCTGGGATGAAACAAATAATCCTTCATTCAAGAGTCATTAGATAAGATTATATTTTTGGAAAACTTATTAGAAAAACAGACAGCCTGCCCTGTTTGTTAGTCACATGCGCACTTCTCTGCATTTGAGAAATAAGAGAGAAAAAAAAAAACTGAAAAAAAAGAAAGTGTACTCTGGGGCTGACAACATGCGTCCACGCCAGAATATCCAGCTATTGTATATTAACAGACAATCTATGTCCTTCTTGCTGTTCCAGTGATTGTGGAACGTGACTGTATATCACTTTGTAAAATGCATTGTCGTTTAAGAGTATGATCAGAAAAAGTGAATGAGTCTCTCCGCCTGCAACAAACAAAAAAGGTATTTTTGTAGCCATAGAATAACTAAAATAGGACACTGCATCCTTGCCAAAAATGAACAAAAATAGAAAGAAAGAAATAACATACAAATGTATTTTGTACAAATTGAACACAGAGAAACATAATTCTGTATATTTTGTACATGCAGCCCCACATATTTCTTAATGTGTACTAGTGTAAAGCACACCTCTCTGAAGTGTTGTATCCTAAGCTTACACACTCAATGCTAAGCGATTTGTGATTTTGAAACCATGATCTAGAGGTAGAGGACTTTAAAGTGTTTTGCATATACTGTAATCCTGTCTATAATCATTCTCTTAGCAGGAATATAGTAATGTAGTGCTTATTCTGTGAATATTTGTATGTATTTTTACTATGTACAGTCTAGAAACACACTAAATGCTCAAATGGCAGGCATGCAACACTGTATCAACCAGAAACTTTAAAAAGGACATATTATATATAGATCTATATATACATACTGTATACACATCTACGTGCACATACTCTTATAAATTATATATAAACAAACAAACGTTTTGCTGTTAGCAATACCCAGTGGTATGAGAATTATCTTTCAACCCTTAAGTTTATTTCCACGGCTTGACAAATATTTCCAGTTTTGTAAAAAAAAGAAAAAAGAAAAAAAAAAAGAAAAAAGAAAGAAAAAAAGAAAGAAAAAATGAAAGAAAAAGGAAAAAAGGAGAAAATAAATTGTATGTTTCCTGATTACCTCTTGCTAATAAATCTATTCTATCTCAGGGGGATTTTGTCTCTTTGTGTGTGTTTTTCACTTGTGTTTTATTCAAATCTGAAGAAACAAACACATTCAGGCCTACAGAATTTTTTTTAATCTTTTTTTATTTTTTATTTTATAATACCTCATTAATCCCACAGTGGGGAATTTGACCTCCATATTTTACCCATCCATGCAGTGAAACACACACCCACACATTAGCTGTGAGCAGCTTTATCCATGGTGTCCGGCTAGCAGTTGGGGGTTAGCTCAAGGGCACTTCAATCATGACCTGTCCAGGAATCGAACCGTCTTCCATTTACAAGACCAGATTCCATCAAATATCAGAATTCTCATTTTTATTTGGGTTCTCAAGTTCACAACATATGCAGGATATCTTTAAATATTTGGACTAATACATATTGCTAATAGTTCAACTTTTGTTACTGGCTTGAAAAGTGGCTTGTCACAAGACAATAATCCTTGATTCATAAAAAGCTATTGGATATCACTGGGTCTGAATGCTGAAGACTACTTTGGAAGGACCTTTAGGTAGTTGTACCAGATTATATTGAGATTATTTTGTAGCTCGGTGGCTGTTCCTATGTGGACAATACATGATTGCTAAGAGGTTGCTAACTGGTTGCTAGGCTTTTGCAAGGCTGCTTGGTTGTTGCTAAATGGTTGCTAGATGTTGCTGAGTGATTGCAGGGCTGTTGCTATGTGGTTGTTTTGTGACTGGTACATGGGTTATATGTGGACAGTAGGTTTTTGTAGGGTGACCAGACGTCCTCTTTTACCTGGACATATCCTCTTTTTGAGACTTAAAATAAATTTCACAAATGTCCGGGATTTTGCTTTACTAGAGGTTATATCAAATTTTGAGAAGGGTTTCGTTCACAAACTAGTCTCACCCTCCCCCTATTCCATTTGCTTGAGTTAGATGTAACGCTATATTAAATGGAGACGGGCGAGCACTAGGACCCAGTGGGAATCCAAACCTGTTTCCCTTTAGGCCGCCCACAAGCTCACTGATTGGCTCTGCCGTTTCTTGTCAATGTGTGATTGGCTGTTGCCGCTGTCACGCCCTCAAATAGCATCTAGACTTTCACCTCTTAAGTTGTTAACATGTTGAGCCTTAATTCTGCCTCTGTCACATCACCTAGACGTATTTTAATATCAGAGGTTTCATTTTAAAATTCATTAACATTAACATTTGAGTCAGTCTGTGATAAGCCATCAATTAACATGCCTCTAAATTTAACTATTGTCAAAATAATTCAGAATGTCTGCTTATTTATACTCAAAAATTACATATAATTCTGTGTAAATTAGGTCTATTGACCATACATTCCAAGCATAAATGTAACATTGGTGATAATGAGCTGGAATGAAGTTGACTGAAAAGGTGAAACACCGAACTGCGTGATAATTTTATGCTACATGCTTTGAACAGTTTATTCATATTTAGTAATATATAATGTATTAAGATTTTATTAATGATTAACATTATTGTATTTTATTCATAATAATGTTTAATAGTATATGTGACTCCGCCAGGGAAAACCAGGCAAAAGTCACTTGGCAACTTATTGAGGTATCATGTCAATATTGTGTCACTCACATTAGTGACAAGACTTAGCCACTCAGTATTATTGCTGTAAATGAAAGATAACAGTCTCAGATATCTATCGGAGTACATATTTTGATCAAAAACAAAACTTTTTTTTGTTTTCACTTCATGAAACAGTTGTTTTGAAAAAAACCCATTTTGAAAAAAAAAGAATGACTTTGACCTGGTTTTTCCTGGCTGGGTCACATATTATTAATAGTAACTAGCAATTATTAATACAATATAAATCATAATTTGTCAATATTTATTAATAATGAATAGCAATAATAAAATGTATGTTCAAGCACAAAAAAAGGATGAAAAGGGACGCATGGTGCCCCCCATAAGATGTGGACTACCCCTGTAAAATTGTGGTGCGCATGATCTGTGTATGCAGAGCGCCAGCCCTGCATTATATGCCCCCCACACACACACACACACTGAGGTGTCCTCTTTTTCATAATCTCAGATCTGGTCACCCTACTCTTTGATAAGTTGTTGTTATTTTGTCTCTGTTTGGTTGGTACATGGTTGATAAGTGGTTGCTGGACTGTTGCTAAGTAGTTAATAGGCTGATGTTATTTGTTGCTAACTGGTTCCTATGTTATTGTTGGGCAGTTGCTAAATGGTTGCTAGGTGGTTGATAGGCTGTTGATATGGGGTTACTAGGATCATGCTACATGGTTGTTAAGTTGTATCTTCGTACTTGCTGGGCTATTGCTTGGTTGTTGCTAAGTGGTTTTTTACACTGTTGCTAAGTGGTTGCTATATATTTGGTAGGCTGTTGATAAGAGATTGATCTGTGGTTGCTATGCTGTTGCTAAGTGTTTCATAAGTGATTTCTAAACTGTAGCTAAGAGGTTGCTAAATAGTTGCTAAGTACAAAATTTTTGCTAGGTTGCTAACAAGTTTTTTTTTTTTACAAGGACGCTCACATAGAAGCATAATCGTGTATCATAATTCAGTAATACTTTAGGATTATTTAATAATAGAGGTGTGAACCTTTCCTGATCGATTCGATTCGATTATGATGATCATGTCAACAATTCGATTTGATTTGATTCGATATCGCGATGCATCACGATGCGGGACATGAATTTTCTGTATTATTTCATTTGGTTGGCAGGCTTTGCACACCGCATTTGTAGAGCTGGGCGATATGGCCAAATATTTTATCACGATATTTTTTTCTATATTGATCAATCTCCATAATTATCACAATAAAATTTCTAACACTGTCAGTTTTGAAATAACATATTTCTAAAAACATCAGACCAAATACATGAAATGTTACTACAATGAGCAATGAACCTTAAAATGAGCAATGGACCTTATGAGCAATCATCTCTACGAGCATTCATCCCAATGGTGACATCATTGTAAAGTACATAAACCAGACTACAAAAA
>BRDA01002899.1:0-11286 GCA_036984385.1 Crenuchus spilurus | reverse complement strand
ACATGAAATGTTACTACAGTGGTAACCCTACTTACGAGCATCTCTACTAACGAGTATTCCAGGTAACGAGTCAAGATCTCTGAATATTTTTGTTCCAGGTAACGAGTAAAATTCCAAGTAACGAGTAGCGTAAATTTCTTCAAGTACGGCAACCGCTAGGGGCGCTGCGGTTGTAGCATCCCCTAGATGCTACCGTAGAAGAAGAGGTCAGTCAATACATTGACCGCTGTCTAGTAAAAGTGAAAGTGCTAGTGAAAGCGACGCTAAGGTAGCAAAAGGTAGTGAACAAGAAAGTTAGATAAATTTTACTTTTACTTTTCATATGATAAGTGTAACCATGCCATACACGTACGCCCGTCCTCCTGTCCTCCTTAGCCACCAGCCTACACGAGCATCGTCGTCGTCTTGTTTATGTTTTAAAAAACCCATATAAACACATTATTTAGCATTTTAAAGTATACTGTATATTGGCCGGCTGACACGGATTAATTAGTTTTACATGTATTCTTATGGGGAAAATGCATCCAGCTAACGAGCAAACCAGCTAACGAGCTCGGCTCCTGCACGGATTAAACTCAAAAGTAGGGTTACCACTGTATTTAAAATATTAAAATGTTTATTGCCAGAACATAATATACAGGATCATAGAATGCAAATAACTCAAATACAGAGTTAAAGATTTATACTTATGCTTATCGAACGTTATTATGCTTCCCAGTCATCTCACAGAATCCAAAATGTGTCCATATTTTGGCTTTTAAAACATTTAGTGTGTTTTTAATCTCAACCTCACGACCTATCTCCAACATTTTTGCTATTACGTATGCAATGAATGACTTTATTAACACAATTTTATTATCAGTGCCATAGCAATTAGGTTTGTAAGAACTGGGAGAGAGCAAGTACAAAGTGTTACTATTAGTAAATGGACGTATTGTGTTAACTATGCTGAGTCCAGATAGTGTTGTTCTCAGAGAGTAAACAGATTTTTACTGAGTTAACATTTCCATTTGAAGTTGACTGAAAGGTAGAAGTTGAGATGAGCAGATCTGGTGATTGAGGTTAGAGACTGTGTGTGGATATATTAGGCCAGCACAGATTTATAGAAATGTCTGCCATGTCCTTTCTAATTGAATTCAGATGTAGAGGCAGTGTGCTAAGGGCAGTTATGAAGGAAAGGACTAGTCACCAGTTGTGGATAAGATTGCACAGGTTCTTTAAAGAAGTTGAAGAGGGGGTAGAAGAGGTACTTTTCATTGATCCCTTTAGTTGAAATTACTATATGCATTTAACCCATCTGGTGTTAATACACACATTCACAAACAGTAGTAAGCACCATACACTAGGGGTCAGTGAACACACACATAGCTGGAGAATTGGGCACCCTCCTGCTGCAACGTCTAGGGCACATCAGCCATTGATTTTTCCTGCTGGTTCAAGAGCTCAAACAAGCATCCTTTTGGTCTCAAGCTCACTTTTTTGTTTTTTTGATTGTGTAGGTGTAGCATGGAAAAATATACAACATTATTGGAATATGTGCCTTTGATGGTTGGTTTATATATGGTTGTTGGTATAGTACATAAAGTCAACATGGAACTGGTGGCACTGAGCATGCATCACCAGTGCCAGATTGTCTAGATATGGCCTTAGTCACCAAAGTTTGAATTGGATCTATGGTTAAGAGTTCACTCAGCTGTAACTTCTGGTTTGGAGGGGGTGGGTCTGGGATGCAAGACCTCACTTTTTGAGCTTCCAGAGATAATGTGGCCTTAATTCATGCCTTTATTGGGGCCTTTTGCCTTGGGAAAGTTTGCAAGGGAGAGAGTCTAGGGATGTTAGGTATGCTACATCAAAAAGTTAAATTCCAATCATTCTAAATTGCATATTGTTCTGAACATCTCAAAAAAATATTTTTTTATCTTGTAGGAATCACATTTTTGTGATTTTGTCATTATTTATGTATTTAACCTGAAAGTTTTCAAAAATTGCACCTAAAGTACAGTATGGGATACGAGCAGACCAACATACAAATTTTTTGATACGAGCTGCAACTCCGTCCGTATTTCTGTTCAAAATCCAAGCGAAATGTCAAGATATGAGTGGCCACTGCTAGTAGGCGCTTTGACGCAAAGGTCCAGTATGGGCAGCACAACACCTGCATCTCATTCTTTCTCACGTGTTACCCTCAGAATCAAGTCCAATCTTGTATGCTGTACTTCTTCTTGTATACTTTTTAGAAAAAAATTTATAGTAAAAATGTTTTAAACCCTTAAACCTATTTAATTTTAATAACATACATACAGTAATTATGTTAAATACTGTTAATATTATTTCATGCAGACCCATCATCTGTGTGCGTGCACCGGCCCTGAACATGTGGAGACTCATTCTTTCTACCACAGAATCAAGTCCAATCTCTTGCGCTGTACTCCTTCTTTTTGAAAAAGATTTATAGTAGTATTACTAATATTTATTGAAATCTGAAATTAAAATATTTTGTTATGCATTGGTAAAGTGTATATATGTGTGTTTCTTAATTCAAAACATGTCTTTTCTCATAATTTAGGATGGTTTGGGGATGTTTCACAGGGCTGGAACGGATTAAATCTATTTCAGTTATTTTAAATGGGAGAAATTTTTTGATATACGAGTTGACTGACTTACAAGTTCTGTTACAGAATGAATTAAATTCGTATCTCAAGGTACCACTGTCTAATATATTATGTCTATACCAATTCATTACAACAGGCAATGACAGTCGATATGTTTTGTTAATGACGTGCCTCCAGCTTAGCAGAAAAGAGTCCCACAATCAAGCCCCTGATTGGGCAAATGGATGGAATTCATGTCTGGGCTGTCTTTACTCAAAATAAAAACAAAGAGCTGGGCAAAGGCAGTGAAATTAGTGCAAAAACCACCTCTGGCTGTTTTTATAAATTAAAAGCATATAAAATATAACAACTAAAAACATAAAGCATAGATCATTCCATTTTATGTAAAATAGTTTCTATACAATGTTTGAAATAACATCTATTAATTATATACACTAACGGCCAAAACGTTTTAGAACACCTCAATTTTTCTAGTCATTTATTGCAGCTCAAGTCATATAAGTCCAATGATTAGCTTGAAATGATGCAAAGGTAAGTGGTGAACTGCCAGAGGTTTAAAAAGGTAAATTAATCAAATACAGAATTATACAGAGTCTTTTGTCAGGAACATGAAATGGGTTAACAGGTGAAAGCTTTTCTGCAGTAATGGCGACAGATCAAGCCTTGAAAGCTGATGCTGCTAATTCCTACAGAGTGAGAGGCACCTGAGCCACCACGGCTACCACAGCATTCTGGAGTGCCATGCAGTACCCTCAGGTATGTGCCTAGCTGGTCAGGGGTTCATCCTACAGCAAGATAATGACCCGAAACATCAGTTCAAGCTCTGCCAGAACTACTTCAGGAAAAAAGAACAAGATGGTCAGCTTGAAAACATGGAGTGGAGCACAGTCTCCAGACTTAAACCCCATCCAGCTGATTTGTGATGAAGTGAAAAGCAAAGCAAACCTACAAGTGCCAACATTTATGTGATGTTCTGCAGCAGATTTGTGAAGAACTGTCTGAAGAATATTTGATGTCTATTGTAGAAAGAATGAGACGAGTGTGTTCAGCTGTTATATCTGTCAAAGGGGCTACTGTGATGAGTTAACAGTTTAGATACATTTTGGTCTATAAATTGATCCCATGACTTCTTGTTTAACTTCTATGCTTTCATTTCAGAGTAATGTAATAAGACATTTGCAATAAGTACCTGGAAAAATTGAGGTGTTCTAAAACTTTTGGTTTGTAGTGTGTGTTACTTTAAATGACAATTTCCAGCATACCTTCCATTATTAGTTTTACAAGATTTCTTGTTTTATATATGGATGTGCCGTGAAACTTCATATAAAAACCATTTGATGTATTTTTATTATTTTTGTATTTTACTTATCTATCTAGCCTAGCTAATAGTAACATTATTGATAATACAGTATAATAAAGGGTAGTTATGCGAATAACTAGAATTACACTATAATTAATCTTACAAATAAGTATTCACGAAAAGGAATTATTTTTCAGTAAAAAGCTAAAATTAAAGTATTTCTGTGTGTTTTCATTCAGCACGTCCACCATGTTGGGACTTCTGTGTCATAATCTAAAGAAGAACATAATCTAAAAGTTTAAAAGTACCACAAGCTGATTTAGGAGCAGAGTAGTACCATGAAAATATAATAAAATTAAGCTCTATATAAATGGCAGAAGATTAAAAGATACTCTGAAAGCAGGACGTGAATGAAGTTGTGAAAACTAAAGCTTGCTAGCTACCTCACATTAAGGTGTCATGGGAGATGAGAGGTGTTTTTTGGGACGTATCTCAGAATTGTGGCAGAAATACAACAGCATAAAAAATCCCCTGGTCCCAACAGACCCCCAACCCAAAGGCAGAGCATCATTTCAGTGTGACAGAGAATATCTAGGCTAATCATAGTGGTGAAAGTATTATTTATATATAGTCATCTTCTGTATTAGTTAATATTAAGTTTAAAGCAGGACTGGTCATTTGTTACTTTAGTCGAGGTATAAGTTATGCTAGGACCTTAATATAATACATTTATCTCATTAAAACGTGTTTTTAAATGAATAAATTTACTGTAATTGAAACAAATAAAAAAAGAATTTATCTTAATTTGTTCTCAAGTGATCATTTTGTGCACTTTGTTTATTTAAGACAAAAATCCAGACATGACAAAATATGGGTGGAAATTGTTTTGTTTCTGTTCTTTTGTTTCTGGAAAAAACAACTTTTATTATGATAACAACGTATTTCCTATTTACCTAGACTTTGCCCAAATTATGTCCTGGATTTTAACTAATTAATAAACCAAAGGAAAATTCACAAAAACACTTAAAGGTCATGAAAATTCATTCAGATTAAGCAATTTGATAATGCATCCACCTTATTAAGAAGTATCGGTATCGATACTGGCCCTATATTTACTTAGTATCGGATCGATACCAAATTTAACCACTAGTTAAAGGGGGCCAAAGGGGCTGCAGCTGAACACTGCTCTGAATTGTGAACTGGTGGATCAACGAGAACCGGTGGCGTTTATCTACGCTCATGTCGTAAATACGATATTTCCAGTACGACTTGAAGCTATAGCATGAGTCCAGCTAGCTAAACCAAACACACACACACACACACACACACACACACACAGATGAGTGTTAGTTCTGTGGTGTTGAGCGGTTTATCCTCCTCCCGGGGAGACCGTGCTGAGCAGCTGTGTGTCATGTGATGAAGGAACTTCTCTCACTACACAGCGTCGTAGAGTAGCTGCCAGCCTCAAACATGAAAGTCCTCGTTTTTACTGGATCCTTACTTGTGATTCTGCCCTGGATCTGTGCCACTCCACTTTTAACAGAAACAGGTAAGAGTTAAGGCTCAGTTTTAAGTGTAAAAGTGGACTAATAATGCCAAACAGGGTTTAGTTTCGTTTTTGCTTTGTTTTGACGTTAGAGCTAAAATAACCGAGAATTTTCTGAAGCTTTGGATACATGTAATATCATAAACCTATGCTCATTGCAGATGAATATCTCTTCAAAACATGGATGTTTAAGGTAGGAACCCAGACATTATGTGGCTACATAAGCCCAGGTATATTTTGCTGTAATCTAATGTAATACAAGGAAGTAATTCCCCTAAAAATAATCTGAAACACATTACACGTGTTTGTATACATTTTGTCCCCAGCACAATAAGAAGTACAGCTTGGATGAGTATTACCAGAGGTTGCAGATTTTCCTTGACAACAAGAGAAGAATTGACCATCACAATGCAGGAAATCACAAGTTCAGAAGTATGGCTGTGACTTCATGTGGATACATAGCTGCACTAATAATGTCAAGTCATATTATTTATATTGTGCTATTTACAAGTTTATGTTGTTATAAAGCAGTTTTTCAGAGTTCCAGTAATAACAAAACATACACAAAAATAGAACATAATATCTCTTTGTTTGATAATCGTATTTCATTCTTTTTCACCTCACAGTGGGACTAAACCAGTTCTCAGATATGACCTTCACTGAATTCAGGAAACAGTACCTTTTGACAGAACCTCAGGTATGCAACTGAGGCTAAATGCCACTTATTACTTCTTCATGACTTAAATTAATAGTTTTAAAATATTTATTTTCCTCCTTAAGCCCAAGTGTTGTATTTCTGTTGTCAAAATGTTTTTTCTTAAATTGTAAGGCTAACATAATAAAAGTCCTAATAAAAGTGATATGCTGAACATTTTTGATGTTCATTAGCTGTGTAACTAGAAAATATCTTGCCAAATGACTGTTTTTGGGGTAAAGAGAAGACATTATTAATCCTTTATTTCAAACATGATAGAACTGTTCAGCTACCAGAGGAAATCATGTTAGCAGCAATAGCCCTTACCCAGACTCCATTGACTGGAGGAAGAAAGGAAACTATGTCACCGAAGTGAAGAATCAGGTAACGTGTTGTACCAGACAGGACAATATGTCACGAGATGTTATGACATAACATTTGTCACAAGATGTTGTTCTGAGGTACTGTGGATATTGTCATTTCTTAAAGAACACTACCTGTTCCAGCTTATAAAAGTTATCATAAACATGTCATCAAGAAAATTAGTAACTTGACAATAAAGGCCCATGTTTTTACAGGGCTTAAGACTGTATTAAACATTATTGCTAAGTAATGAGTCAAAAAAGTGACAACGTGAATTATACTCTAATTACAATTTAATGATGATACACGTGTACAACTTGTATTCACATGGAATAAAATCTTAATATATAATAAACATACTTACTACATGACCATGTAGTGAACGTCTAAATATCAATTAAGGTAATGACTAAAATGGTTACTAAAAATGGCAGAGTGCCCAATAATAGAATGTTGCCACAACTGTTAGACTATTTAGTAATGCAGAGTACAGGCTTAAGTACCATTATTTGTGACATTGTTAAGTGTGAACAGATTATATTTACTCTACTAGTTACTACCAGTGTCAATATAGTATGTGTCTCATTCAGTGATTAAGAAATTCTGAAGGGAATTTGATACGTACATAATTACAGGGCCCTTGTGGCAGCTGCTGGACCTTCTCCACTACAGGGTGTCTGGAGTCTGTCACTGCAATCGCTACTGGAAAACTCCCTCTGCTGGTGAGCAGCGAGCACTAAGCTTTCATAATCCTCTTTTTCACATAATAATGCAATTAAAGATGCAGGGTGTTTGATTTATTCATAGTCAGTATTTACAGCATATAATATGCTGATTATACTTTTTTACATGATAATAGTAGAATTACATATTGTCATACAGTGAACTTCATAGACTTAAGGTGTCTTGAATATCCAGTGGAGTGCTCAAAGTTCCTTAAGAGACCTTCCTATATAAAAGAGTTACTGGAAATGTCATTGCCTGCAAGCTCCTGCATGAACCTCTTACTGCATCACTGTGTTCCATCAAGCATCTTTCATTTTTGGGTTCCTTTAAGAAACAGTCCCTAGAGTTCATGTGACCAGCTGAGGAACCCAAATGGTGCTTCAAATATCCATTCATTTTTAGAGCGATAGCTAATATGCACTGTTTTATGGGGAGTCCCTATCCTATACTGTACATTTTGAAGTGGTGACAGTTCAACATTGCCATTTTGGAAATTACATGTATCTAAATCTATATGTGTATAAAATCCTCCTCTTGGTGTGTACTGTATTCTGTTGTTATACTTTGGTTATTATCATTATTCAGGCAGAGCAGCAGTTGGTTGACTGTGCTGGTGCCTTTAACAACCATGGCTGCAATGGGTGAGTGTAAGATAAGAAGGTCAATAGTCTTGTTTTTCAAAAAAGATAAAGTTTATGGACTATAAAAGTCAAATTACACTAAGATAGCAAAACTGCAAAAGCTTTGTTCATGTCACATGAGACTAATCCAATGCGTTGTTTTGTTCAAGAGGCTTGATGGTTCTTATTTTTACATCTTAGATCCTCATTTGGACTCATGACACACAAATGCATAACAATGTCCATTTGTCTTGTAGTGGTCTTCCAAGTCAAGCCTTTGAGTACATCAAGTACAGCAAAGGAATTATGACAGAGAACGACTACCCCTACACTGCTGAAGTGAGTAAACTTAAAGCCCCCAAGAAAGTGATGTTAGTTGTATCAATTAAAGTCATATTTCATCATTTTAGAGCAAGAAAATCATCAGAGTGCCAATGTGTTTACTGTTTAGGTGCCAATGCAAGGTGCTGTAGGTATTTTCACAGGGCTCTCCATTCGCTAGTCAGATGAAGAAAGCTTTGTTTTTAAGTTCTGATTGGCTATGTCAACAAAATGATAACCAGATTTGCTTCCAAACGGGTGAAATTCTTTCTTTATTGTTTTGTATGTAGGATGGTCCTTGTAAGTACAATCCTCAGCTTGCTGCTGCCTTTGTGAAGGATGTGGTAAACATCACAATAGTAAGTAATGTGACATCCTGTTGTCAAATAGACTGAAATAATTTATATTTGCATCTGTAAAGTGTAAATGGTGTTTCTCTAAGTATGATGAGATGGAGATGGTTGATGCCGTGGCCAGGCTTAATCCTGTCAGCTTTGCTTATGAGGTGACCAGTGACTTCATGCACTACACAAGTGGAGTGTACAGTAGGTAAGAAATAAAGTCACAATTACATCATTTGAAATTCCACAAATGTTTTTAATAATAAATGCTTTTGAACAAAATTGAGAAGTGTTTTAGTCTGGGTAAGCTTTACATAGGGTAATGGTTTGCTCTCTTGACATAATATATAATCTTAAGCGGCCCTCCTTTCCAACACGAGCTTGACTTCAGCATACCCATCCATCCATCTATTATCACACCCGCTTAATACTTATCAGGGCCGCAGTTAATCCCCTACTCCTTCACTGGGCGCAGTGCAGGGCATTACACTATTCAACTAAGCCCAGGACAGGGCGCCAGTCCATCACTGGGTGCACACATGCGCACATACATGCAAACATACACACACACACACACACACACACATAATTTAGAGTACCCAATCCACCTGACCTCCATGTTTTTGGACTGTGGGAAGACCCCGGAGGAAACCCACACAGACACGGGGAGAACATGGAAACTCCACTCAGATGTGGACTCGAACCCAAGACCTCATCGCTGAGAGGCGAACGTGCTAACCACTAAGCCATTATTTAAAATAATTTTAAAGATATTCAGGTGGTACAAAGTAAGAATACTAAAGCAGCAGTAAAAGCAGGCCCAGTCCATTAAAAATGATAGATGGGCTTTTTAGAAACCTGAAAATCTCAACCTGATATGACCCTCTAGAAAAATCAACATAGAACAGCTGCCAGCAAAACCATCACTGTCAGAATAAAATAATGTATGTCCAAGATGGTTTACAGGAGAAGGAAAAACATTCCTAAGTGAAGTCAGTATAAAATTAGTTTAAGGTATTTCTACTGGTTCATTTGACTATTGTATGAATACTGTATGGCCACCAGCAAAAGCAGCATGCTTTGTTCTGAATACTGGTATTGCTGATTAACCAACATGACCATGTTGGATCACCAGCTAGATCACACTAACAAGCATTAACCATTTTACGGCAGTGAGTGCTCCATGTTGGCTATGTTTTTTAGGGGAGGGGAGTCCTGCTTAGTTAGATTAACATTTCAAGTTGTAATCCTGACACAGATTCATAATCCAGTCCTTTGGGCTTTCTTAAAACAGAACATAATGCAAACTTTAGCAGAACCGGGGTTAAAATTAAAATTCTTACCTATAAAGCAGTCAGGTTTTGGCTAAGACAGTGTTACTCAAATAAATTCTAACACTTATAACATGTTGAGAAATGTCACCTTCTACTAATACTACTAATTGTCATTTCCTAGCACTGAGTGTCACAACTCCACTGACAAGGTGAACCATGCAGTGCTTGCTGTAGGCTATGATCAGGAGAATGGCACCCCCTACTGGATAGTGAAGAACTCTTGGGGAGCCGGTTGGGGAATTAATGGGTATGGTTGCTTCACTTCCTAAATCTGCATTGTAGATTGATGTTACTAGATATAAATACAAATATTGTAATATAAAAAATAGCAAAATGAAAAATGATTCCACACTTTTGAAGGCTAGTGTACACGATAGCTACTTATACTCCAAAGTCAATTTATTTGCATTACTGTGACATTTAAAATATGAAACATTTTCTTCTAAACAGATATTTCTACATTGAGCGGGGGAAGAACATGTGTGGCCTTGCTGCCTGCTCTTCATATCCTCTACCATTAGTGTGATGACTATGACACATGAATGTCTTACTTCGAAAGGGAAAATAATGAGAAATTCATTTTGCAAATTGAATATTGCATCCACTAGAAAAGCTACAAAGCTTAGTAGCTCATACTTTTAAAATTCACAACTGTTGAATCAGAATTAAATAGCACTAACTTACAACTTGTCAATTTTTGTAGTACTTTTTTAAAGATCAACTGTTATGACTGTTTACTAACTTTTCTGTATTGCATTTTTATTTTTTGACTTAATAAAATTTTCCTCAGGGATTGCTTCAATGTTTCAAGGCATCTGTGCCTTTTTCTTTTCTCTCTCACACACACACACACACACACACACACACACACACTGCCTAAAGCACTTTGAATTTGCCACTGTTTATGAAAGGTGCTATAAAAATAAATTTGTCTTTCCTTGCCTTGTCTTGATCATGATCAACAAACTTAAATGTTTGGTGAAATCAAATAGTAGAAAAACAACAGTAGAACTCAAGAATATGTTTAATAGTGAATGTAACAGCATTTCCACCTACACAATGTGAGGGGAACTTGAGATTGAGACTAAACAGCTGTGTAGCCTTAAGAAAACTACTTATAAGTTAGGCTAACCAGCAAAAACAGCTTCAATTTGCTAGGGAGCATAAAGATTGGACTCTGTAGCAATGGGTCCAGAGTGATGGGTGCATCAGGGTAAGAAGAGAGGTGGCTGAAGTGATGCACTTATCATGTCTAGTACCTAACGTACAAGCCTGTGGAGGCAGTGCTATAATCTAGCATTGATGCAGTTGATCATGTCGAAGTTCAGCAACCTTATACAGTGAGGAAAATAAGTATTTGAACACCCTGCAAATTTGCAAATTCTCCCACTTAGAAATCATGGAGGGGTCTGAAATGTTCATCTTAGGT
>BRDA01002898.1:2613-28597 GCA_036984385.1 Crenuchus spilurus | reverse complement strand
TGAATAAATATTGACAAATTATGATTTTTATTTTATTAATAATTACTAGTTACTATTAATTCTAGTATACTCGTGTTGTAGTGATGACCCAGACGCGCGAACACTGTTGGGATCCATATCCCGTTTAATCTTTGTATTAGTCAATAAACTCAAAACAATAAGCCAAACCAGGCTACTTTGAAAAACTTGAACAAACACAAGTCCACATGAAGCTGACGCGGCCGCCTCCCGCGTTCCCCTCTCTGAGGAATCCCAAGCCAACCCAGCGCTTTTCCTTCGGGGAAGCCCATAGGCCTACTAGGTGCTCTGCAGGAGAAAGAGAGAGAGTAACTCAGACACGACTAGTATCCACAGACAACAACCAATGCTCCACACACGCTGAAAGTCACCGTTCCTTAAGTGTCTTCTGTAATGAGCCTTGATCAGCTGCAGGTGTGGTTGGATACTGCCTCCTAGTATTCCGGCGAGTGCGACCTCTGGTGTTCAGACCTGGGGCCGCTTGGTTTGCACTTGACCCAGTTCTGTCTTCCGCCGCTGATCCGTCAACAACTAGTACTAGTAATACTAGTACAACTCTAGTATTTTTAGCATTTGTACTTTCCCACTATTGTAAGTCGCTTTGGATTAATGTAATGTATTAATAATATACTAATAATAACTATTAAACGTTATTATGAATAATAAAATAATAAAAATTTATATTAACCATTAATAAAATATTAACACATTATTACATATTATTTATAAATAATAAACTGTTAAAAGCATGTAGCATAAAATTATCACCCAGTCATTTTCAGTCAACTTCACTTCAGCTCATTATCACCAATGTTACACATATGTTTGGACTGTATGGTCAGTAGATCTTATTTACACAGAATTATACCTCATTTTTGAGTAAAAATAAGCAGAAATTCTGAATTATTTTGATAATAGTTACACTTAGAGGCTGACGTGACAGGCAGAACAAATGCTCAACACGTTAATAACTTACAGGTGAAAACAGACTGCCGGCCAAATTGCAGTCCAGACTCCATTTGAGGGAGTGACAGCGGCGACAGCCAATCACATGTTAGCAAGAAACGGCAGAGCCAATCATGAGCTTGTGGGAGGCCTAAAAGGAACCCGGCTTGGATTTCAGCTGGATCTCCATCTCACTCAAGCGAACCAAACAGAATAGGAGGAAGGCGAGACTAGTTCGTGAATGAAACGCTTCTCGAGTACAACAAAATCCTGGACAAATGTGAAATTTTTTTCAGTCTCAAAAAGAGGACATGTCTGGGGAAAAAAGGACGTCTGGTCACCCTAACAGAGCAGGCTCCCTCTTATCTGCACTCGCTCCTAAAAGCTTATGTCCTGGCCCAGTCGCTGCGCTCCTCCACTGAACGTCGCCTTGCTTTGCCTAACATTCACACAAAGCAATCCAGACTGTTCTCCTCAGTAGTTCCCAGATGGTGGAACAAGCTGCCTACCACCACTAGAGCAGAGGTGACCCTCACTGGTTTCAAGAAACTCCTAAAAACCGAGCTCTTCAAAGAGCACCTGCTCTAGTGATCCCAAATACTCCCCATGAGTACTGATATGCATTCAACATTCGATATCGTAATGTTAATTATTTAACTTGAGTATTTTTTGCATTTGTACTTTTATTCTATTGTAAGTCGCTTTGGATAAAAGCGTCCGCTAAATACAATGTAATGTAATTAGTTTAAGACGAATATGTTTGTTGTTGTAACTGATAAAGATCAGAACACATTTAATGACTAAGTTATGCAGAAATCCAAATAATCCTAAAGGGTTCATATATTTTTACTTGCAGCTGTATATATACAGTACCAAAGTTTGGACACACCTTCTTATTCAGTGTCTTTTTTTATTTTTGTTCCTACATTGTAAATGAATTCTGAACTATATATATAGACTATGAAGGAACACATAATGAATCATGTAGTAAATTTAAAAGTGTTAAAAAAAACAAAATATGTTTTAGTTAGAGGTGGGGGACTCGAGTCGCAATTTTGAGGACTTGAGACTTGCTTGACTAACGCTGATGAACGACTCGACTTGACTTTGACTTGGTCTTTATGACTTAAGACTTGACTTAGACTTGAGACAGATGACTCGAAAACACTTGATTTTTTTATTTAAATATATGCAATTTAAAAACAAAGTTAGATTACGTTAGAAGATTTTACTTAGAAGCACGATCGGCTGATTTTACAGCAGGCAGAACGCTAAACAAAAGCAATAACGAGCCATGGTAGCACATGGAGCGAGGAGCAAACCAAATGTTTAATACAATTTTGGTCTGATAAACATGTGAGCAGTCAGCTTAAAAACGCATGAAAATACTGAAACATGCAGATTATTTTCGGAGAAAATGAGAAAGGATATAACAGGATGACAAAGCAGACAAAACTACACTAATGAAAGCGCTATATAAAAGTAAACACTTCAGATGCACGTCCTTCTACAAACCAATCAGTGTCGAGTGTAAGAAGATGCACACCACGTAAGTGATGACAGCAGTACGTGGGCATGTCATAATAAAAGTCCTTGGAGCGCTTGCAAAAATGCAGTTTGAAAACAAACCTAACCGACCAAATGTATACAAAATAACAAACACACAAAATATATACAAAAACAATAAACAAACAAAAAATCATGTGGTTGTTTTCATTTGTTCTGTTCATATCTATACTGTCTAACAACCTTGACATCTAGCATATGTAAAGATAAGATTGCTTAAATTTGAAAGTTATGCTATAGTTAAATATTTCTTTAATGTTGTCGCAGAGATGTTTGCTAGTGTGGATGTGAACTGGACAAAATAGCATGAATAGTATGTGTCATACTGAAAACATTATGTGAATGTTTTCATGGTTTGATGTAATGTTTTGTAATGTTTGTAATATTAAAATTTCAAACATTGTTTTATATGTAACAGGTTAACATTTCAGGCAATATGTTTTTATTTATTTTTATATACTTATTTTTATTTTATCTACTATTCAGTTGACGATGTACCGGTAATACTTTTTTGTGCTCAGAAATGTTCATTAAGAAGCACCTTCAAGAGATGCATTAATAGGTTATGGAGAAATGGTGTGACCCTTTTGATGGGGGACGTAAAACCATTATGTAAGTTATGTAATTGTATGTTTGAGGTATATTTGATGTTTAATAGGTTTAGTTTATGTTGAAATAAAACTCATGTTTGTATACAACCGTCTATATTGATTTAAATGTGTAAACTGGGGTAGATCAGACCATATTTGTATGACTTGACTTGTGACTTGCTTGACTTATAGCAGGGACTTGACTTGACTTGCTTGGTTCTCACCACAGTGACTTGGGACTTGCTTGAGACTTGAAGGCGATGACTTGAGACTTGCTTGTGACTTGTATATGAGGGACTTACTACCACCTCTGCTTCAAAGTAGACACACAACTCAGACACATTAAGAGGCAAGAAATGCAAGTCATGAACTCTTGACAAGACAGCTGTTAACTGAAAGCCATTCCAGGTGACTACCTCATTAAGCTGAGTGAGAAAATGCCAAGAAAGCTGCATCTAAGCAAGAGGTGCCTACTGTGAAGAATCTAAAATATAAAACATATTCTGATTTGTTTAACCCTCTGGAGTCTGAGGGTATTTCAGACACTCTGATGTATTCTGACATGGCTTGATTTTTGTTTTACAAATTACACGGATCTAAAATATTTTTTTCCAACCTGTTGCACATTCTTTTGTTCAGCACAAACTCAGCAACACCAGTGTCAAAACAGTAAAAATGTCATACATATTTTAATTCAATCTGCTCTAAACTTAGACTTTCCAAAAACCTGTTTTCAGATGTGTTGATATATTGTGAAAAACATTCTAAAATTTCTAACCAAGACTTTTGAGACTTTTGAGAACTGAATAAACAGAGGTGTTGGATACATACTGATCATTACAGTTTTTAGAAACAGTATGTGGTTTTATTTCTAAAGTTTAACAAATGTGAGGTGACACTGTTTTCCTCAGCCACTAATTCTACATTTAATATTTATGAGATACATGTGAACAGCCCGGTGAGGGGTTTTTTTGTTCAGGCTCAACTCAGGTGAGAGGTGTTTAATACACATTTTACAGATTTCTGGCTCCTGAAACCCACCAATGGAATGTCCAGAATTACCATGTCATTATCATATGAATGACAGATCACATCTTTTTGTGGGAAAATACACACAGCTGTCTGACTCGCTTTCACAGACGTGCCTCTGCTTATTTAAGCTCCTCTCACAAATATCTAAAAATATATTTCAATTCAAGCTATATACACTGCTCAAAAAATAAAGGGAACACTAAAATAACATCCTAGATCTCAATGAATAAAATATTCCAGTTAAAAATCTTTATTTATTACATAGTGGAATGCGTTGAGAACAAAATAACATAAAAATGATCAATGTAAATCAAAATTATTACCCCTTGGAGGTCTGGATTTGGAATCATACTCAAAATCTCATACCACCCTCATGGAGTCTGTTTCTGACAGTTTGAGCAGAAACATGGATATTAGTGGCCTGCTGGAGGTCATTTTGCAGGGCTCTGGCACTGCTCCTCCTGTTCCTCCTTGCACAAAGGATAGAGGTAGCGGTCCTGCTGCTGGGTTGTTGCCCTCCTACGGCCCCCTCCATGTCTCCTGGTGTACTGGCCTGTCTCCTGGTATCTGCTCCATGCTCTGGACACTGTGCTGACAGACACAGCAAATCTTCTTGCCACAGCTCGCATAGATGTGCCATCCTGGATGAGCTGCACTACCTGCGCAACTTCTGTGGGTTGTAGACATCACCTCATGCTACCTCTATGGTGAGAGAACTGACAAAATGCAAAAGTGACCAAAACATCAGCCTGAAAGTATGAGAACAGATCTTGCAGACTTTTATAAATGTTTTTGCAGAATTTCCATTTTTGCTGTAAAGACATGGACAGAACTGAAGAGAATGAAAAAAGAAGACATGCTGAAGCTAACAATGGGGAGGTAGAAGTATTTAGAAAAATTACAAAATGAAGAAGTACAACAGTCCAGATCTGCTGCTTTTTTCCCACACATTCATATGATAATGACATGATAATTCCAGACATGCCAGTGGAGGAATAGTGACCCAGGAAAATGCCAATTTGGTCTCTAGAAACAAAGAGTGCTCACCTGAACAAAGACCTCTCACCTCACACCTATCTCATGAATATGCAATGTAGAGCTAGTAGTTGAGTGAAAACATAGTGTCACCTCACATTAGTTAAGCTTTAGAAATAAAACCACATACAATGTCTAAAAACTGTAATGACCAGTATGTAGCCAACACATATGTTTACAAAGTTCTGAGCTCAAAAGTCTTGGCTACAAATATTTACAGTGTGTTTTTCACAATATATCAGCACATCTGAAAAGTCTAAGTTTAGAGCAAATTTAATTAAAAATATAGATTTATGACACTCTTATTGTTTTGACTTTTTTTGTTGTAATTTATAAACATTTAAGTAATGTCAGACTACATCAGAGTGTCTGAAACCCCCTCAGACTACAGAAGGTTAGAGTGTATGCTTCTGTTAAGTGAGTTTCAGGTCAGTGAGTTTTAGTTCTACGCCAAGGTGCTTATGCAGGTTTTAAAAATAATTATTATTCTTTGAGTCACTTTGCCCTCTTTTGCTGAGTGACGTATTTAGAGGTTTGTGGTGAGAAATGGGAGTGGAATCAGGGCAGGTGGGAGGGCGCGTGTACCCTTACAGCTGAGTCCATTAAAAAATGACCTTTTCAAGTTTCTGCCTGAAGGTGCAGTCGGAGATCAAGAGGAAATGGCGCAGTTGGACGGTGAACAGGTACTTTGCTGTGGACCTGAAGCAACAGCGTCACCCTTCGCTAGCGAGCAGTGGGGTGAACGGGGGCACGCAGCTGTCCATCCTGAGCAAGAGCAGCTCGCAGATTCGTATGTCCAGCCCCCAGGCCGAGAGTGCAAACCTCAATCTGCCGACCTGAGTGCCTGACTGGCTCTGCTGCGACGAGACTCCTCCCCCAAAAGCCCGTCCCTCCAATCCAGCCAACTACAGACAGAGTTGGGCCTTAAAGGGCCTCTCTAATTACCAATCTCTGTCAAGTAAGAAAAAATATGTAATATTCCTTGACAAATTAACACAGTTCCAAGTGCTATCACGATTTTCACAAAGGATACATTTACTTTGTCAAAAGTATTTGATGTGCTCAAGCTTTAAGAAAACGGTAGTCGTTTTTCAGCATTACTGCCTCCTATTAGCGGTTAAATTTTCAGAGATTTATGCCAAAAAGCAGCTCTTATCATATGAAGTCAGTCATAATTACTGAATATTTTCAACATTTTCTTTACACTCATTGGCAAGACCATCAGACTGATAGGTAAAGCACATCAGACTACCCATAATGCATTTCAGAATGACTTGAAATTTTATCAGTTAGTACTACTGAAAATGGCCCCATTACCTTCATGGGGCATAAAGGAGTGCTTAGTGTATTGCATTTACTGCAAGTAAATATCGGCTTAAGAAAGTTCATTTTTAATCTCTAAAAAGTAATTTTGCTCTAAAATTTGAGCTTCTACTATACTGTACATTGGGAAACAAAGAGTGATAAACATTTGAAGATTTCAGAGGTGTTAAAATGTTCAGTGTTTGCACCATTCTTCATGGAAAACAACTGTAAGAAGTGCCAAATATGATTATTTTGATATTGTGTTATCTGCAAGCTTCAGTGTTTATTGAAGTGACTGTAAAAAAAAATCGTATATATTTAGATTCGCTTGTATAAATGCCTAATGCCTAAACCGATTAGCATTGGAGTCAATAAAGGTTGTAAAATGTATTTTTTTACAATCAGCCGCAAGTACTGAGTATGTCAACAACATGGGGACTTGTGAATTAGCAACTATAAGTCATGTAATACATTTTAAATGTAATTTTTGTTCACACTGTATCTATTTTCTTTTGGTTGGTCAATTTTTAGGCCAATTCTGCAAGTCTGAATCTGGATAATCATTCAATATAAAATGATATGTAAAATTACTTAAATTAAGCTTATTTTAACAGGTGCCAAAGTATTCACAACAATGATTCTCACACAAACGTTACGTTATTTTGTTGTAATGTTTGTGGTAATATTTTTTCTTGATACATATAAGAATTGGCTTTTGTAAATTCTTTCACTGACATTGTCATGATCATTTCTTTACACAAAGAAACCCAAACAGTCATTGAATTGGTCTTATTGAATCAATCTGAAAAAAGACCCCAAGGCATCTTGTTTTGTGTTGTTTCCAGCTTGTTAAAGTGCCTATTTGTCAGTAAATAATGCTAGTACTATATTATTAAAAGGCTATTATACTAATTTTTGACTTTAATGTTGAATTGTATCTCACGGATGTACTATTGATGTCATTCGATTTAAATTCTAATAATTCTGTCTCATCATCTGAGATATTACCCAGCCCTGTTGCTAATATACACAGATGAGCCATAACATTAAAACCACCTCCTTGTTACACTTGTTGTCCATTTATCATAGTGACCATATAGGTCAATTTCAGACTGTATTCCACCTGTTTCTCTGTATACTTTGTTAGCCTTTGTTCAACCTGTTGTTCAATGGGCAGTACCCACAAATTACCAGTACAGAGTAGGTATTATTTGGGTACTGGATCATTTTCAGCAGTGTAGTGTCATGCTGGCACGAGTGGATTAGACACATCAGAGCTGCCTGAGGGCATCATTGGTGGTCAGCTCAGCTCTGCTGTGTCTGATCCACTAACATTCACTAACACGCCACCACACATCAGTGTCACACTGCCCTGTGGGGGTCCTGACAGGGTGAAATGAGCATAATAATGTAGACAGAGGGTTAAACATAAGCTACAATCTGTAATTGTAGAACTACAGAGTGCACCTGTATGGTAATTGGGGCTAATCAAATGTACAGTAACTGTAGATACATTGAGGTGGTTTTAATGAAGTGGCTGGTAGGTGTAGAAAGCCACGGTGCACAATGAACGGGGACAACGTTCTACTGCAAATACATTTTTAGGGCTATGATGTTTTAAAGTGAATGAATACAGAAAGGGAAAACTCATTTTCAAACCCTTTAGAAAATACGGTTTGATGTCAACATAGTCACTCAACCAAAACTCGACTGACAATCAAACTGGTGTTTTTATTTGTATTTATTTTTTGACATAAACATTAGCAGGTTTGCTAAAGATGTGATATATAATATATATTTCTTTTTTATTTCTTCAGTCAGTATGAGGTCGTAACCTCTGATGTCAGAAAAAAAGATGTATGTACAGAACATTAGCACACCTGTACCGGTCATTATTCTGTGAATTTGAAAAAAAAAAAAAACATCATGTGCAATATGTGTGTGCTTTTACTGCAGATGCTAGTGGATTGTGGGTAATGAAGTTTTTGGGGAGGATGCAGAACTTATGTGGCTTGAATGTGTGATTGTCCTGTAACTGCTTTGTAAAACTTTAAGTCTTGGATAGTTCGTAACCTGCAAAAAGATTTTATTTTCTAGTTTCTACGTGTGGCAGATATCCACACAGCATTTAGGTGCACACAGTGGCAAATGTGTAAAATACTTCTCTGCATACTGCGTTATTGTTTTTGTTTTGTTTTGTTTTTTTCTCACAAAATGTTCTTAAAATCATAATTAATGCAAATATTTTACACCTGAACTTAATTTATGCCCTTAAATGTAAGCCAAAACATTGCATTTATAATGAATTGTGTTTTAAAGGCATACATCAGCTTTTGAATGTAACTGTATTAAGAGTGTGCATACAAAGCATGAGCTCTTGGTGTATTTATTTCTGTTCTCACATCTGCAGATTTGTGTTTTCCCTGTATTTTATACTTTTCTTTCATTCAGATCAACAGGTTTGCACAGGTACAGTACCCGTCAAAAGTTTGGACACCATCTGTGGTTTTTCATGATTTAAAAATGTTCTGCATTGTAGATTAATACTAAAGTCATCCAAACTATGAATAAACACATATGCAATTATTTAGTAAACAAACAAGTGTTAAACAAACCAGAATATGTTTATATTTTACATTCTTCACAGTAGGCACCTCTGGCTTAGATGCAACTTTCTTCAGGTGGTTGTTAGATGAAGCTCTTCACAATTAAAAACTTTCCCATAGACATAAAGCTTTTATTATGTAGAGTCACTCAATCACAACCAGCAAGTGGCTTATAGTTGCCAACTTTATGTACATCTCTATACCCTGACAGAGGTGCAACAACACTGTCAAAAGTAAGATGCAAGTCTGGCCAAGTTGATCTGAAGTAAAAAAAAAGGTATACAATGTCAGTGAAATGCTAATTTGCACATCTGAAAGAACAGAGAACCCAAAATTACTGTATTCACACTGTTTACATTCAAAACGGATGTCTGCTGTCCAGTCACAATTCACAGATTCAGAGTGTTTGGGCTTAAATATAACTCTGAATACAGAAAACATTGCAAAAACAATAAATTACACAGGTTTAAAAATATGAGATATTTATAATATCTATTTAAAGGCATACTGCTACATCTGTATTATATGATTTATTTGCATGATAATTTAGTAATATTTACCCAGAGCAGAAAACCTGTTGACTCAAAGCTGACTTATAATAGAAGTCAATGGGCAGTTGCTGAATTTTTTGAATGCACACTGAAATATCTGACTGTGTAACACAGATACTGTAATCAGCCGGGGGAACCGTGGTCTAGTCACAAGGTCGCCGGTTCAATCCCCGGGCAGGTCATGACACGAGCAAGGCACCTAAACCCCAGGTACCATGAATAGGGCTGCCCACCGCTGGTGTGTGTGTTTCAGTAAACAGATTTCCTCACTGTGGGACTAATAAGGGATTATTTTTATCATTACAATCTGACATTATACATCATATCAAAGCTGCTGTTGTGAGGCTCAAACACCGGAGGTGCAAGTTAAAAAGTAGTTCCGGTCACTTTTAAATTCTGCTCATTGGCTTCTGTTATAAATGTTTTCAGTCAAAAAAATTTTTTTCCTCTTTTAAAGTACAAAGAAAATGTTGTCCATGCTAATGTACTGTATGTTACAGATGTAGCAAATAAATAAAAAAACATTTAAAAAAGAGGGCACCCAAAAACATGTTTACACACTTTCCCAAAGGTCTAAATGTTGCTTCTTTGGAACTGGAGAGGCTAATGATGCTAGACACTAGAACTTGATAGTAATGTATTTTGATGGAAATGACTATTCTATTGAGGTGACTATTGACTTGTAGTCCTCCAGTTCTAAAGGCTGTATTGACTGAGGACCCTTAGGTAAGTGGAAAAGTGTGTAAAGATGAATTGGGATTATTATAGAATCAGTTTAAAGCATGCAACATACAATGAGAGTAGTACTGGTACTGGTAGGCACTGGGGTCATGTGGCGGTCATGTATAGAATGTACAGAAACAATACATAGTGTGGAGGGATGGCTATAACGTTTGTGTGCCTGCATGGAAAAAAGACTTAAAATGACAAAAAAGAGAGAAAATATATAATTAAATTTTGCTGCTTTCTATGTTCTTGACACCAGCTGTCATTCTGAGCAGAATGTGCTCAGAAGGTAAACGACCATGTCTCAAAGCTGTTATAAACCAGTGTCAGCTGTTGAACTGTGTGCGTGTGTAATACATATGCCTGCCACTAGGTGGTGTTGTTTTTCCTCTTTCATTACTGTGCAGGCCATGTAGAACTCTTTTGGTCTCTACGTGGGTTTTAAATGGATTCATTGTAGAACTGACTAGTGGACTAGTTGTACTGTGGACTCTTTTGGACCCTGAATGTATTACATGGACTGAATTGTATTGTACTTTCCAGCTGAGCTGTTGTGTAACATTACGCCTGCCTTTTTTCTGCTTTCTGTGTCTAGCAAAGGTCAGCAGTCCTTGTTGAACTTTTTTATGTGTTGAATTCAACTGTTGATGAAGAAAATGGTATTTCTGGTGTTTGTGCCAACTTTTTGTAATTCTATGTGATTTTTTATTGTCTGCTAAGAAGTGTTAGTCTGTTTGCCTCCTTTGTCTGTCTTCTCCTCTTTCATCATCATCTTCTTCTTCTTTTATTCCTTCACCTCCTTTTTCTCCTCCTTCTCCTCCAGCTCCTTCCCTTTCTCCTCCTCCTCCTCTCTTGTTCTCTTCTTTGTTTGTCTTCTCCTCTCTTCCACCTCCTTCTTCTCCTCCCCCACATCCTTCACTTTCTCCTCCTCTTCTTTCTTCTCTTCCTCCTCCTTATATTCTTCCAGAACCTTCCTTGTCCTCTTTCTACTTCTTCTTTCTCCTCCTCTTTGATCTCCTTCTTCTCTTCCTTTTCCTCCACCTCCTATTCTTCTTATTCCTTATGTTATTCCAGATCCCTCCTTCTCTTCCTATTTCTTCACATTCTCCTCCTCCTTCTTTTCTTCTTCCTCTACCTCCTTCTTCTCCTCCACATCCTTCACTTTCTCCTCCTCCTTCTTTTCCTCCTCTTCCACTTCCTTTTTCTCATCCACCTCCTTTTCTTCTTCCTCCACCTCCTCCACCTTCTTCTTCTCCTCCACATCCTTCACTTTCTCCTCCTCCTTCTTTTCCTCCTCTTTCACTTCCTTCTTCTCATCCACCTTCTTTTCTTCTTCCTCCACCTCCTCCACCTTCTTCTTCTCCTCCAGGTCCTTCACTTTCTCCTCCTCTTTTTCTTTCTTCTCTTCTGCCTCCATTTATTCTTCCTCCTCCTCATTTTTTCTTCTTCCTCCTCTTAATTTTTCTTCCCTTCCTCCTCCTTCTGTTCCTCCTCCTCCTCCACCATGTTCTTCTCATCCACCTCCATCTTTTCTTCTTCTTACTTCTCCTTATTTATTTCCATATTCCTTCTTCTACTCTTCTTACTTCTCTTTCTCCTCGTTTTTCTCCTCCACATTCTTCTTCTCTTTCTCATCTTCCTCATCTTTCTTCTCCTCCTCTCAGGTACATTCTGAGAGCTTTTGAGAATAGCTGTTGGGCATCACTTTGAGGCAAAAGCAACACTTTAAATGTCAAATGTACTTACATTCAGAACAGAGACACTGATGGTATAACATTCTTTGAGAATATTTATTGATTTCTTTGTAAAAGTGCCAAAATATTCAATAAATAAGTGAATCTGTGATAAATGTTTTGAATGAGTACATTAAGACTCTCTCACACATATACTGTATATATTACAGTCCTGCATCAGTACATACCAAAGATATTTTACTTTTGACTTACTTTTTAAGTAATTCTTTAATGGGCTGGTTCACTAATCAGATGTTCCACTTACCTCAGGTGTAGCTGATCAGCTAAGACATGTCTGCCATGTCATGAACTGAGGCTGCAGGGCTAACACCAAAACCAAAACCAGCTCTTTAATTTCAGTGAATGATTATATATTTAACATGATCTTAGTTGATATAATATTGTTCAGTAGTGTGAAAAAGTTTGTGGTTATATGACATAAACACGTCCTACATGATCCCGACATTTTAGAATAAAAGCACTTAAAAATAAAACAGATTTTAAATGAGGTGAACAAACTTTTGCACACAGCTAGAGCTACGTTGTAATGTTATTGTTTGTGTTTGTATCTTATAGCTGCTACACATTAAAGGATCATTTCCACCATGACACTGACATGATGACATTCTCTACAGTCTGATCATCTTAATGAAACACTACAGCACACTTCAGATACTGAAGACTACAAAAACAGACATCCTGGCAAATGAAAGCTTCCTAAATGTAGGAAAAATCCTCAAAATGAGATTATTCTGAGAATATTTAGAGTTTATTCAGTTTATAAACATGTCCATGAATGAGGTTATTTTACATACTGCACACAGGCTTGAATATCCAGTGGGGAATGCAAAGAACTTACAGTATGTGCCTCAGTGTAACAGGGTTCCTGCAGGGGTCATTAACAGTCTACTGTGGAAAATGTCATATTTATTATATTCATTACACATAATGTCAGGAAGGAGAGACGGGAAGGAGGACACAACTGCAGGGAAGATGAATGTTTTAATAATGTGAGAACAGAAAACAAAACACGAGCACTCCCCATATCAGTGACGAGAACGTCCACACAGAACATGAACCCAAAACAATGACACAGGAGGGTATAAACAGGGAACATGATTAAACAGATTAAACACACAAGGCGGGGAACAGGTGCGGACACTGACAAGCTGTGCGTGATGGGGGCAGGACAAAGACATAAACACATGAGCGGGTAGACAGGGTAAATTCTCAAGTTATTAGAATATTTCATTCTAATTATTATTCAAACAGTAACATTAAATTAAAAAGGCCTGAATATGTCACTTTATGTGTAATGAATATAAAATATATGAGAGTTTGAAGCTGCACTAATAAAAGGAATTTTATTTAAAGTTAAGCGCAGTCAACATCAGCGTTCTGAGAAACAGGTCGAGTCACTGGTTCATCACTTCTGTGTGAGATACCTTCAGCATGCTGCTGTTTTAGTCACGGTGCCTTCAGGACGTTAGGATCGTCTCACTGTTGGGATGACAAGGCTTTCACAAAGACATTTTCTCCTCACTGTTAGATACTGAAATGTAATAAAACAGCAGCAATATAAAAAACACTCACTAGCTTAGATAAGAGACCATCAACTTCAGCTCATGGGTCCTGTTTACCGGTTTGGTTAAGTGGCGTTCAACATAAAGCCTACTTATCTCCTTGCTTACAACATCACAGTGTACTGAATGGTGACCCCCTTATCGTGTGCTCAGTTCTTCCCAGTACACAGCTCCTGTACCAGTCTAATTACTTCAGCTGTACCAAGTATCATGACTATTTTGTTCATTCAATACCAAAACATTTCTTGACTAGTTGATGCAGTCAGTAAATATACCCACTTCC
The DNA here is from genome assembly GCA_036984385.1 of Crenuchus spilurus. Lineage (NCBI taxonomy): Eukaryota > Metazoa > Chordata > Actinopteri > Characiformes > Crenuchidae > Crenuchus > Crenuchus spilurus. Next base: position 14,624 of record BRDA01002898.1, on the reverse strand, counting down.
TGCATCTCATGCTCAGTTCTAGTCTAAGCCATGCCCCCGCAGGTTTAGAAATAATAAAAAAAGAATAATTTATAGAAAGGTACTCTTCAGGAACCTCATACCTGCCTAAATTTGGCTGCTAAAAATAAATTTTCCAGCTTACCGACAGTGCAGGGGGTCGGGGGTCACCCCACAAACCTGTACTGCAGGGGGAGGGCGCATAAATTTTACTTTCACTTTCAAAAAAAGCACTGACTGCCCATCTACAACGACATGCCTGGGCACAGTGACATTAGGCAGGGTAATCTGCTCACCTCTGCCTGAGTGAGTTGCCAGGTATAACACATATCACACAAACTGAGAGAAATACCAATTTGATTAATATCTCTCTGAGCCCTTTTAAAGCGTGAAATTCAAAGAAAAAACAGCAAAAGAAAGGATTAAGAATTCGCCGCTTTCACAAATCCCAGAATGCACCGTGCAACCGGCAACATCCCGTTCACCATTTTTTCTTGTTTGTCTGTGCCAGCTATGCTACATACACTGTTTACAACTTTATTTGGCAAGTAAATACTTACGTGATATCTACTAGCTTTTGTAACTATATGCAGATAATGTCTTTTGCTATTAAACATCATATGTTGTTGTGTCAACTTGTATTTTCAATTTATGCAGTGGGTTTTTAGTGTAAACACGTTGTTGCAAGCTATCGTGTTGCATGCTATCAATACTAAGTGACACTATCACGCACAATAATTTGTGGTACACATTTTTTATGAAAATAGCCAAAAATGAATTCAACTAGTGGATAGCTCTACAAATGTCACATTATGAAAAAGTACATAAGCCACGCCTAGGCTAGGGCCCTGTATGGCCTAATCAAGCCAGCCAGTGTATGTTTATATCATTAGAGGCCTTTTTATTTATCAGTGCAGTATATATTTCGGCATATAATTAGGGTAGAATAAAATAATGTTTGCAGTAACCTACCTCCAACAAAATGATCAGAACACACTCTGTCATAGTCACTTGCTGACCCGTTTTCACGCCTGATAGAATATTCCCAAGTTTTCCTTAATGTGGTATCTTTAGGAAACCTATAGTATGATCTTTTCTGTTGCTGTTGTTTGTCTAGCCCTTGCCGATTACTGCATTGTGGTACACAACATCTAGAACCCTGATTTATAGGCTTGTTTCTACATATTTTAAACTCTCCTGCTGACACATTCACTGCTACCATTATGTAAACAACTACATCGGATGTTGCCGTTCGCGCATGGAATTGTGGGATTGTGAATAAGGCGAATATGAAGACTTGGTGAAAATCAAGAATCTTGGCTGTTACTGAGTCTAGGTAAAGATTTAGTATTTTTTAACACCAATTCCTAATGTTACCGACATTTTAGAGTCTTTCACTTGGAAAGATATCACTTCTTACAGTATATCGTGTTTATGAATGTCCTTGTAAGGAAAAATGCAGTGGGGGAACAGGGTGAATGTCATAAAGTACACAATGTAAAGCATGTACATTTTACAGTCTGAGTGCTCCAGTTGTTTTTAAGTTTTTTTGCAGTTTCTCAAAAAACGTGTACATAAAACACACAAACACACACACTTGAGCACACAACAGCTACATTCTACTAACTTCATAACATAAACACATAACATGTACATCTGTATTTGAACATTTATGCTTCAAATTTGGCCTCTATGCTCTGTAACATTGTGCCATTTCCACAGTATGGTGATATCTGAACCTTCATGTTCATACCCATAACCTTCAGGGTTGCCAAAAATAGCTGCCTACAAATTACTGCGCAAAAGTAAGGTTTCAGTCCCAACCAGATGCAATTAACTGAAAAACGTATTTTTTCATGGGAATGAGGCGCCTCAGAACTTTCTGAATATTAACTACGCTACCGACTTCAAAAGAGCATCTGCAACATTAATCATCATGTGACATTAAACCAAATGCTGGATCTGGAGCTCTCTACCCTAGCCTCCAGTAGTGCAACATGGGACAAAGAGTGGATATTACAGGTTTAGGCTACATGCTCTTGTCTCTGGTCTCAGACTGATGCACAGGTCCTAAAAGTTATGAAGCTCAAAATTTCATTTTTTCACAGCAGCAAACAATGTATGTGTATATCAGAAAGACTAGAAATAAAGGCAGAGTTTGATGTCAAACAGATATGGGTTCACTTTTAAACACTGCAGGATTCTTTGGTCTTGAGCATTTGAAACAGATGAATCAGATGTATCTTTTCAACATGAATTCTTGATTTTTCACTGTTACGTTCTGTTCTCTGTCCTCCAGAAATATTAGTGTTACTTCAAATTATTGCCCCAAAAATGTCAATTTAGACAAGCTATCTGTGACTCTTACAAAACAAAAACACTCTACTGACATGGCCATCAATCAGTCATCAGTCCACCTCTCCATGCTCCGCCCACAAGTGCAGTCTTTCATAGTAACCGTTACTAGGTTGGACAAACTTTACAAAATGTTGATCAAAATCCCATTCAGAGTACAGACCAAATGAGAATAATTGTAAACATGGCCGCTGGCTTCCAGGTGGTTGTAAATACAAGTGAAACAGACTGAACCAAAACAGTGGTTAAATGGTGTGTCTGAGATTGTAATATCAAATCACAAGGGGAATAGGGTTCATATGCCTTTAAGAAATGTGACTGTGCCCAATTTTTTCCTAGTAATGCTGACAGAAAGAAAAAAAGTGAATGAGTGAAAAAGTGGGTTAAGAAAACTAGCTTTCTGCCTTTTACACCCCACTACTCTCCCTGTTCTGCTTAATTCGTAGTAGGTTTAATATGAAAACTTTATAAATGCCACCATGCTTACTAACTCAATCTTGCTTTGGTGTGATTTTGCTTCAAAAATCTCAATAAAGTGAATCAACTATCAAAGCATCTGTCACTGACAGACTTTGTAGAGTTTCCCTCATCCTCATCTACTGTCAGGAAACTGGATCAGAGGATGAGATAATGTGTATATCCAACAACATAGTGATTCTGCTTCAAGTTTTTCTTGTTTTCCAGCTTTTAAAATCTAAAAGAACTCCACAAACAATGTAGAGTCATCCCTCAGTTTGGGCCAGTTCCGGGTATTGCATCTTTCCTGTCCTCCACTGATCCAATTTAAAAGCTCCCACCTTAGTAGAGCTTTTAAACTTTCTTCTGAAAAAAAAAATGCTATCTGAAAATAATATTTAAGTGTCTGTAACCTGTAACATAGACTGTAATTATGTGTACAAAAGCACATGGAAAAATAGCTCATTTTCATTTCACAACAAATATTTGGATGTTAAAGTTATCATAGCATCTCACTGGGACCAGTTATCCATTCGCATGGCTTTTCCTACCATTGCTTTGCTGATGATACTCAGCTCTATCTGTCATTCCCGCCTGATGATGACTCTTCCATCACGACGCGGATATCTCACTGCCTCTCAGATATATCCTCATGGATGAAGGATCACCACCTACAACTTAACCTCTCAAAGACTGAACTACTGGTCTTCCCCGGAAAACAGTCGGTTCAACACAACCTCACCTTGACGATTGACTCTCTCCATCAAAGGTTGTTAGGAACCTTGGGGTTATGTTTGTTGAACAGCTTTCATTCACACATCATGTGGCCTCTGTTGCACGGTCCTGCCGCTTTGCGCTCTATAATATCAAACAAATCAGACTGTTCCTAACGCAACATGACACTCAACTCTTGGTACAAGCTGTGGTTATCTCACGCCTCGATTACTGCAATGCTGTGCTAACAGGCCTCCCAGCCTGCACTATTAAACCACTACAGATGGTCCAGAATGCAGCAGCACGTCTGGATTTTAACCATCCAAAACGGGCACGTCACCCCACTGCTTATTGAGCTACACTGGCTTCCGATTGCTGCCCGGATCAAACACAAAGCCTGCATGATCGCCTATAAGGTGATGACAGAGCAGGCTCCCTCCTATCTCCATTCGCTCCTAAAAGCTTATGTTCCTGCCCGGTCGCTGCACTCCTCCACTGAACGTCGCCTTGCTTTGCCTAACATTTAAACAAAGCAATCCAGACTGTTCTCCTCAGTAGTTCCCAGATGGTGGAACAAGCTGGCTACCACCACTAGAGCAGAGGTGTCCCTCACTGGGTTCAAGAAACTCCTAAAATCCGAGCTCTTCAAAGAGCACCTGCTCTAGTGATCCCAAATTCTCCCCATGAGTACTGAAATGCACTCAGCACTCGATATCGAAATGTTGATACTCTATTATACTCTATAACTCTATTATTTATTAATTTTTTTTGCACTTGTACTTTCCCACTATTGTAAGTCGCTTTGGATAAAAGTGTTCACTAAATGCAATGTAATGTAATATAATGTAAAATGTTTGGTACTCATATGTAGATAGAAGAAGAGTGTCCACAGAGGACAAACCTAATGTCATTGTAAACCATTATAGACTATTATTAGTGCAGTGGTGAAAAATGATTTGGAAATTGGCCATCAAACATGCACCAAAAGTGGCCAATATTGGAAGGGTTCCATTATTTTAGCAGTACATAACTGTCATTATTAAAGAAATATTTTATCTGACAGTCAAGCTAATCACAAACATTAGCCACACATATTCTTCTGAACAACATTCACTTGGGTGAGTAAAGTGCTTTTGTTTGTCCAATAATAGGGGAGCTGCATGCTAAAACCCAGTGATTATTAGCTTGTTGCTAAAATAACAGCTATTAGCATTAGCATAGCAACTAACATTTTTTTTAAATACTGGAGTGAAAATAAATCAGGTGCATGATTCAATGACAAATCATTAACCCAACACAGTCTAACTGCTAACTTAAATCAGTTTAAAATAGAATTTAACCGCAGAAGAACAGCTTTAGTTTGTCACTGTCAACATTAGAAGTTTTACCAATATTTAATCAAGAATATATACACTGTCATATCAGAATATTATGATCACAAGTTTTCAATGAACTTGGCCTGGAACATTGCAGATCCCAAATGACAGGGTTTGCTGCCCATGTTAAACTCCTGCAGTCGGAGGGTATTTCAGACACTCTGATGTAATCTGACTTGCCCTGACATTTTTACAAATTATATTCATCTAAAATTATTTTTTCCCAAACTGTTACACAGGCTTCTGTTCAGCACAAACTCAGCAACAACAGTGTCAAAACAGTAAGAGTGTCATAAATCTATATTTTGATTAAATCTGCTCTAAACTTAGACTTTTCAGATGTTCTGATATATTCTATAAAACACTCTAAACTGTTCTAGCCAAGAATTTTTGAGCTTTGAACTATGTAACTATAAGTTGTTTACTACACACTGCTCATTACAGTTTTTAGACATTGTATGTGGTTTTATTTCTAAAGCTTATCTAATGTGAGGTGACGCTGTTTTCCTCAGCCACTAACCCTACACTTAATATTTATGAGATATGTAACAATCAGGAGAGGTATATTGTTCAGGTTCACCTCAGGTGAGAAGGTTTGGTAAAATTTCCACACATTTCAAGGCTGGAAGTCCATACAAATGCATCTCCAGAATTACCATGTCATTATCATATGAATGACAGCTCAAATTGTTTTGTGGGAAAAACAGCGCACCTGTCTGAGTCACAGACGTGTCTCTGCTTATTTAAGCTCCTCTCACAAGAATCTGAACATATATTTTAATTCAAGCTCTATATATTTGAAAAGTAGACTCTTTAAGGTTTCCAAACTGCCTTGTTTCAATTTGCTAAACTGATGTAACCTGATAGTGTAGCATAGTAAACTGGAAACTCCGCATCATGCAGTGACTGAGACCAAATGCTCTAGTGGTCTTATGTGAATGACTTTTGTGTTTTAACAAAAAATGTAGTTGCATGCGACAAGTTCTCTATTGGCTGAATGAGATTTTAACCTGTTTTGAAAAGCTTGTCAAACATTGCAGCAATTGCTATCATTTATGTGTGGGTGGAACATGGCCAGCTTAATTATAGATTGTGAGTGGGGGAACGATGTAAGACAAAAGACAGAGACATCATTTATATCACAACAGTGGTGCCCGTTTTTGGTCTTGGACATCTACCACCCTGCAGAATTTTGGCTCAATGTTAATCTAACATGTCTTATCAGGTAGACCTTTATAGTCCTGTGAATATCAGAGTCAGGCGTGTTTGGTCTGAACTCTACAAGGTGGTAGATCTCCCGGCACCCTGGTTTACAAAATAAGCTGATTTTGTATTGAGAGTAAACTCTTTGGATGTTTTAGGTTCAGTTCTTCTTTGCTGAATGTGGAGCTTAGAATACTGTTTTTATGTCAAGGTTGGAGAATCATAGGGTGCTACATTAAGCAAGGCTAGATAAAGCCTAGCCAAGCATCAGCAACACAAGGCTGAGGGATGGTACCGTCTCCTGAAAGTGAAAACCTCCTCCTCCTTGAAGTTTCTCACTCCAGCTTAATGCTACTTGATCCAAGCTTCATCTCTTTGCTTGCAGGCAGACACATTCACTGAAGTCTTCAGAACCAGACAGCAAGTTCCCACTTTCTGATGACACACAGCAGTGAGGTCAAGCCAGTGTGTTCACACTACTGTTACCAGAGCACACAGCTGCCTGCGGGTCGCCTCGTTCCAGCACAGTGATCTGGGTGACAGTGATGCGCCGTTTTTTGCCAGGACTCAGATGACTCTCGGTTTGCCACTTTCGCAGTCTTCTCTTTAGCTCTGTCTGCACCTGAGGGGACAATGTGAGACCACACATGGCTACTAGAGAATAGTCTAGTGACGGGATGATCTAATGGCATAAAACTGCAACTGCTGGAATGCTTACCTCTCCATTTAGGAAACAGTAAAGTAACGCCACCACAAAGCCCTGCAGATAAATGGGCATTATATTATAGTCATAGCAACATAGGATTTTTGACAAACAACTGCATTATATCAGTCAAAATTTCTTTAAATTATCCAATCCTGAGAGCTAATCAGTGACGCCAAACGTTTGCACCATATTTTGATGCTTGTAAAATGCAGTGATATAGTTTCACCACTCAGCCATCAGGTGGCGAGCAAGAATATGTTCAGCAACCAGAGAAGGGTAAGTGGTAGGGCTGGAGCTCTGACAAGTAACTCCACAAAAATGTCATTTTTGATTAAAATAAGGCTTGAAACATGATGCTTTCTAATGCAATAAACATAATTTGGTGTAATAACAAAGTTGAAGTGTGTTTCTTATCTAACGTTCTATCCTGGGATAATTACATGTGGCATCCAGCATTTGACTGATATTGACAATCGGCTGATCGTACTAAAAGGTCGGGAATCAATATTAGCTCACAAAACACTGATCATTCAATCTCTAATACACATGAAATGATTATTCCATATGTATCATTGAAATGCTATAAACTCATAGGCACCACTTATAAGTGAGAAGGGATCATTGGGTCACTGACACCTTAATACTACAGTTGCTGATTTTAGGCATTTTAAGCATTCAGGAACAACTATGGAAACACTGGTAAATCCAGAAATGTATGCACATCACGAAGTATGATTTTAAACTTTGATTCCTGATAATAATCCTCTTTGCAGTTGCTGTTTTAAAGCCACAAAAAGTCATTTTTGTAGTAAAAATTGTGAATAATGAGAAAAACAAACAATAATGTATGAATAGAGAAAAGGTACACAGCTTAATTATCATGCAAAGTTCAGAGCAAGAGGAGAGTAAGGCACCATTACTAAGCCATATAATGTTAAATAAACATAATACACTTTGAAGAGTGTTTGATAATGAAAATGAATAATACATCAATTATATTTTATTTTTATATATTCTTATATATCTAAATTTCTTTCACTAAAATAAAACATTTTATTGGATTATTACACAAAATCTTTTTTCTCCTCCATGTTGAGTCCCAAGTTGATACTCATATCAGTAATTATTTTTATTGTTGTTGCTGTTGTTGTTGTTGTTGTTATTATTATTATTATTAAGTGTTGACAAGCTGATTCAGACTCCTGGTGACCATATGGATAGTGTTCCTGCAGAACATTCTCTCTTCTGTTCTCATAATGAGTCCAATATAAGAGCTCTTCAGTTTGGTTACTTTTAGTGAAAGGTGAAGCTTAACTTGGTTGAGAATACATTTGCTTGTTTTCTTTACTGTTCAAGGTTCTCTCAATACTGTTCTCCAACACCACACATGAAAGGCACCAATATTCCAGTAAAGATGGAATGACATTTATAGTAGTAATATATTCCATATATATTTGTTTTATGCATATAACTAAATATAATAAAATTCAAACTTCAGCAAAAGTAAAGAACATAACTCATTAAACAAGCACACACACCTGAAAGGAGCCTAGGCCAAGCTCAATGTAGAGCCGTGCTGTCTCTCCTGTGTTCTCTGGCAGAAAAGCAAACACAGTGTAGTGCATCCCAAATAGAGGGATCAAGAACAGGGTAGACTTGGCCAGCCTCCTGCAAAAGCAAAACAAAGTTTAAAACTAGCACAGAGAGTTAAAAAGGACACATATACTAGCATGCTGTCTTATGCAAATATTCTGGGTCATGTTACATTTAGTTGATTTTATAAGTGAAAATAAATGAACACATCCTCTACAGGGAACACACTTCAATATGATATATGTTTGCATAATTTAGTGCAGTGTCTATTTGCTGAATTTAAGACACAGGGGAAAATTAAATTAAACATTTACTGTCACTTCTCCACCAGCCTCATTTTATGTTATTTTTGAAGTAATGATATCATCATATTTAAGTTTATTCTCTGCAGAGGATGTGTGATAATCAATAAAACATTGAATTTTGTATACTACTGAAAGTAAAGTCAACATCTAAATCTAGATGCTGTAGCTGTGTTACTCAATCTTCTGTGGAAGAATGGTGAGGTAAGACAGTGTCACCACTCTTTAGTCCAGTTTTGGTGTCTTCCACAAGTTGACTGTGATCTTTTAGACTTTAGTACAAATGTTTACTTTCCACCAGAATATTTCACAGAAGGCATCAGGAGACATAGGAATGTTGTGAACACACTAAAATAAGACATATTAGTCCATAAAACCATGCAAACAACTTTTGTATTCTATAAAACAGGTGGCATTACATCCAGTTCTGCTATTCTGTACGAGTTACCTCCAGTACGATGCCGATCCTCACAAAACCTTCAGTACATCACACACTGAGGTACACAGTAAAAATCACTATTACGATCATCCTGCTTCTGATACTTTATTGGTTTTCACAAAGAAATGTATTTCTCACTATTATTAAATATTGAAATTGAAATAAAATGTCCATCCATCCATCCATTTTCCCACCCCCTTAATCCTTATCAGGGTTTTGGTTAGTCATCTACCTCATCACTGGGCACAGGGTAGGGCATTACACTATCCCAACTAAGTCCAGGACAGGGCACCAATCCATCCCCAGGTGTGCATACACACAATTTAGAGTTCCCAATCCACCTGACCTCCATGTTTTTGTACTGTGAGAGGAAACCCATGCAGACACAAGGAGAACATGGAAACTCCACCCGGACGGGGACACAAACCAGTGCTGAGAGGTGAACGTACTAACCACCAAACAACCAAAACAAAATGTCAACAATAGTTAAACAGATCACTAGCTACTGTTTACATTATACACGATATATCTGATTATATATCATCATTACTGGCTTCAATAATAAGTGGATGTTTTGAGTCCTGATTTCTGATTTGGTCTTGTGATGTTTGACATAAGTGGGAGATATTGGTCCATAAACAATGTCAACAAACACTACCACTAAAACATGAGATATTAGTCTATAAACAGCCTTATTAAACACTATTAATCACTAGAATATGAAGATATTAGTTCATAAACAACCTCAATAAACACTATTAAACACTGTAGTAGGCAATATCTACAAGCATTTTTCAAGTATTGGATGTCTTTAAGAAAGTTTAGACTGTTGTGAAACAAGTGTTATAGCACTAATCTCAAAGCACCAGCCATCTTTTCATTATGACTTGTGCAAAATGCAAATGTCTGGTGGAGAGTAAACAACTGTAGTAAAGCCTATAAACTCACTGCCAACAATTTGTGGGAGACACCACACCAAAGTTGAAAAGTGGTGACACTGTCCTACCTCACCCTGCTATCACAGAAAACTGAGTATGTGGAGCAGCAGCATTTGTGGATTTTATCATAGTCTTCAAACACTATTGTATATATAAGAACATATTTAAACGTTTGTGCAGTGGAAACTGTGCTGAGCTGTAGTATTCAGTAGTCATTGTTTCTTCTTAAGGGTAAGGAAGGTCTGTTGAGCTAGCTAGGAGGGGGGTGGGTCTGGGACGCCAGACTTCACTGTTCTCCAGCCTTCTGGAGGTGTTGTGGGCTCAATTGAGCAAAACACTGACGAGGGAAGGTGCCTATCTGATGACCCCTGTGAAGAGCTAGTAATGCAGTGTGTGGTTTGGGTACTCATGTGATGGGCTCAATGAGGGGTACTCATGTGATGGGCTCAATGAGTAACCGTAGATGGTAAGGGTAGCTGGTTGCTGATCGGATCATAAATGGCCACAGCAACCATAAGGTGTAGCTGTAGGATTGAAAGATTTGTGTGGCTGCTGGTGGTAAGAGAGTAGGGTGGACCCTATGTGAAGCTCTAATCGTTTGGCATAGGATATTTTACATCTTATCTTGTGTATGATTGTAATAATAATTGAAGCCATTATTTTTAATATATCACTCTTTCACTCTCATGGAGACACTTCACTGAACAGAACTTGGCTCAGTGTACACTAACCCACAGTGAAATGTAATGTAAATTACTAACATTAAACAAATCTATTCTGTGACAATCCATTCTAAATGCAAATGTGTAATTGTATTTAGTGAAATGGGTTTATATGATGAGTTTTGGCTTCATATTTATAAAGTATGACTATCCCATTGGGCAACAATGGATGTAGACTACATTGCTTTAGCATTAGCATTCCACATAATGTGACATGGAAACCTGCTGGGTTGAATCAGTTTTGACAATCGTCTTGACTCTCCAAGCCTTAACCAAGCTGTGGCTATTCAGCCCAAGTTGTGGTCAAATAAACAATTTTGATTTAATCTAAAAATAAAGTTCCCTAAGCTATAATTACATCAGGAACTTAAACCCAGCTGCCTGGGGCTAATTGTCATTTCCATGCTAATTGCCGTTAGCACACTTCACATCACGCTTCTCAAACCGCCTTGATTACACCAGAGGCAGAGAGGCAGTATTCTTTCTGATTGTGTAATGCTCTATTTCTGGGATCGGAGGTCAGCCATGAGAATTAGCTGGTCACTGCTCATGTTTCATTTAGCCTAAACGCTAGCAATGTGCATGTAAATTACTGTGACATAATTAAGGCAAGGGTGTTTAGATACTTCATTGCATTGAGCTGGTTCATTCCCAGAGTCTTGCTCTGAAGCTAACTGTGTCATGTTTATCAGTGTGAAAACAAGTGTGCTAGCAACTAACAAATTACTTATAAGCTTAGCCGTGTTTCCCAAATGAACAAACTGGAAGGAAATACAGCCCTGGAACCATGACTCACCTAGCATGCCTACTTTGCCCCCCACCCAGCCCATATCATTCCCACACTGCAGTCGTAAGTAATATTTAGTAGACACTGAAATAATGTTATTATTACTACTTTGCAACTTTATATTTAGTTTAGCATTATATTTATTAGCTGACAGTGCTACAAAGAATTCAGAACATCTGCCAAAATAGATCTGTGCTCCATTTATCCACTGTTAAAATATTCTAAGCTATTCCTATCCATTGCATTTTAAACTGAAACACCTGTCATTTTAGTGTGGGAGGTTTCATGGCTAAATTGGACCAGTCTGGTGGCCAATCTTCATTAATTGCACATTGCACCAGATAAAATTGTCACCTATTTACCTCGTGTCTAGATAAAACCGTCTACAAGACTTAAGAAACATCGTGACAGTCGATTATTTAT
>BRDA01002897.1:0-11373 GCA_036984385.1 Crenuchus spilurus | reverse complement strand
TTTGTTTTGTTTAGGATATCCATCACCAGAGTGACTGCAGACATCTCTTTAGCAAAGAGATCAGTGCTGAACAACCCCAGCAAAAGAGCCATCATCGAAAGATCCAACACCAGGTCCAATCTGGGTAGGTTTTAACTTCTGTTTAACAAATCCTTTAAGGAACTTTAAGTGCCAAACCCAACAGTGTCAGAGGTGTCAGTGGAATGTTTTGAAAGGTCACAGTGACTGTAACTCGCTCTGCACTATGACTGTATGTCTCTCTGATTAAGAGTTCTGCCAAGTGCAGAAATTTCACTGTGTGAATGTCTAACCCTTGCTGAGATTAGGGACTGAAAATAGACTCAATACTTCATACTTCATATTCCATAATCCATAATTCATAGTCCGTACTTCATACTCCATACTTACAGAACATTTACATTTACAGCATTTGGCAGATGCTCTTATCCAGTGCGATGTACAAAAGTGCTTTGTTTTCATTAAGAGAATAATCTCAGCTAGTACAGACAAGTTAGAGTCCAAACTACTCTTCAGTTCAGACACTGTTAGAACAAAACCATCACTAATACCTAAAAAGAAGGAACGATACACAATTATACACAATATAAGAGCATTACAATGCATTACAATAAGTATTTTAATCTAGTGCTCACTTAAGTATTCAAAAAATAATTGGGTCTTCAATTTGCATTTGAAGACTGTGAGGAACTGCTTGAACAGTCAGTGGGAGTTTGAGTCTTGATGTTAGTCTTCCATGTATCTTGAAGGATGGTGGGTCAAGCCGAGCTGTACTAGAAGCTCGAAGGGTTCAAGGTGCGACTCGAGACTTTACCACTGGCATTAGGTAGGGAGGGGCTGGTCCATTTCTTGCTTTGTAGGCGAGCATCAGGGTTTTTAATCTGATGCTTGCAGCTACAGGAAGCCAGTGAAGTGAACGCAGTAGTGGAGTGACTTGGGCTGATTGAAGACCAGCTGAGCAGCTGCATTTTGGATCAGCTGCAGGGGCCTGAATGCTCACATAGCAAGACCAGCCAAGAGTGAATGGCAGTAGTCAAGTCCTGAAATTACAAAACTGGACAAGCACCTTGGTGGCATTCTGGGTTAGAAAGGGTTGGATCTGTCGAATGTTGAAGAAGAGGAACTTGAATCAAGTTTGCAATATAAGTATAAAATGATAGCTGGTCATCAAGGTTCACACTAAGGCTTCTTATATCTTGAGATGGGATGACGATGGAGTTCAAACAGGATAGGAAGTTCAAGATGCAAACTGGTGGTTCCAGGTGGTATGAAAATCAATGAGAATCAATTATTTCACCAAGTGAATGAATGTATTGTGAGAAAAGAATAGGACCCAGTACTGAGCCTAGTGGGACACCAGTGGAGAATCTACATGGAGCGAATGTGGACCTACTTCGTGTTACCTGGTAGGTCCATCCCTCTAAATATGATCTGAATCACTTCCATGCAGAATCAGTGAACCCGAGGTCAGAGAGAGTATGGACAGGAGGAGTATGAAGTATGGGTTATGGAATATGACGATTAGGGAATATATATATATACTCCATACTTCAAACTCTATACTTCATTCTCCATACTAAATACTTCATATTCTGTACTCCTTCATATTTAGCAGTATACAATCAGAGCTGTAGTTTATATATAAATCCTATATAGCAAAACGGCCATATCAGGAGGACATAAACATATACTTCATCAGCTGTAACCTGCAGTATGTTCATAGTATTCAGTTTATATAAATGTACTGTATACTGTATAATTACAATGTATACAGTTATATACATACATTATTCAGTATATATTGATAGAATTCAGTAAACAGTATATATTCATGGAGAATTCAGTATACATTGCTAAAGTATAGTTATTGTTTTCTTTCTCTGTAAACATGTAAAGCTCTTGATAATCAGCTGAGGACTTGAATCAGGTGTGATAAATAAAGTTAACTACAGTGCTGTGGTGACCAGGACTGAACTCCAACATCCTTGGCTCTGCTTTTTAAAGGTATAATGTGGTAAATAAAAATGTATCTATTTGTCTTCTAGCTGAAGTTCAGAGTGAGATTGAGAGGATCTTTGAGCTGGCCAGATCTCTTCAGCTGGTCGTGTTGGATGCAGACACGATCAACCATCCAGCCCAGCTCATTAAGACCTCACTTGCGCCCATTATCGTCCATGTCAAAGTGTCCTCTCCTAAGGTGAAAAGTGCATCCCTGCCAACATGTCATGCTACACCCAGCTGTGCACCTCACAATCAGTCCAGTTCCCACTACAGAGCAGTTCTCCCTGTAATGCAGTGCTGCCCCCTTCTGGTGTAAAATCACACAGTCACCTGACACGTATCAAATATAGATCAGAACATCAGAGAATTTTTTTGTCCTTTTTTCTGATAGTTTTATTTGTGTAAACAGGTCCTGCAGCGACTGATCAAATCTCGTGGGAAGTCTCAGAGTAAACACCTGAATGTCCAGCTGGTGGCTGCTGATAAACTGGCTCAATGTCCACCGGTCAGTATTCAAACACATACAGATTATAAGAGGAGCTTCTCAGGAGCTTTCCTTCTGTAACAGATGTCTTTCACTTTAGTGGCTTATTATCCCATTACAGGAAATGTTTGACATTATTTTGGATGAGAACCAGTTGGAGGACGCATGTGAACACTTGGCAGAGTACCTGGAGGCCTACTGGAGGGCTACACACACATCTCTGAGTACTCCCCTCAACCCTCTGCTGGGGCGCAACCTGGGGTCCACTGTCCTCGCTCCATACCCCACAGCCATCTCTTCCCTGCAGGTCTGCCCAAAACTCCCAATTCTATCAGATAACAGAGAGGGGTGCAGGTGGACATTGTGGGTCTGATTCCAGTTGGATGTATAACAGGCCACAATTTCTGAAGCTGTAGAAACAGTACAAATAAAAATAAGCATTTTCATTTTTTTTAAAATAAACTATCAGCATTAGTACAATCAATAGTTTATTTATTGTTATAATATCCACTTTAAGCTGAAGGCTTAAATTAGAAGTAAATCAGAAGTAAAAATTTTTTATTTTCTAAAACTGTTGTACTGTTCTAAACAGGGACAAAGAAACAGAAACAGTAACCATGTGACTGACCATTCTTCAATCGAGAGGCGCAGTTTAATGACATCAGATGAGAACTACCACAACAACGAGCGCCAGAGAAAGAGTCGTAACCGGCTGTCATCTGTGTCCCAGCAAAGCCGAGACCACTATCCGCTGGTGGAGGAGGACTACCACGACCCTTACCAGGACACCTACAAACCCCACCGGAACCGCGGCTCCCCGGGGGGCTACAGCACCGACTCCCACCGCAGGCTCTGAGTGTCCACACCTTTGTGTGTTGTGTCAGTCCTGTTCTGAAGTGTAGTGCTTTGTGTTCCTTCTGGTACCAGCTCCCATCCATGGGCTTCTAGGCTCTGCTAACATCTCAGCACCTTTGCCTTTCTTAATGAGGCTGCAAATGTGAAAAAAAGGTGCAGAATTGAAAAATCCAGCTGAGAGATGGGGGGGGGGTACTGAAAATATGAGCAGGATGTCTGAACTGAACACACCAGAACTTTCTGGTAAATAATTCCACTTTATTAAAAGGTCCAGTTAAGAGGGTCTTCTCGCCGTCACAGGTTCTGCTCTGTATGTTTGCAGACCATCTGTTGTGCCATCCTTGTTGAAGCCCTGAATCAGTGCCAGCATGCAGAAATGCTCCAGTGCCAATAGCCTCCAGAGAACCCAGAGCCTGTTCTGCACGTTTTCACTAGACAGTGGAACCCAGGATTATGTTCCATACAAAGTTAGACTGGATTTGGAGGATTTCCTTTGCTCAGACAGCCTCAGGTATAGAACAGATCACATATACCAAAATGTTAAGTTTAGTATTTTGAGACTTGTCCTCTTCTCACAGTAGCATTTGTTACATTTCTGATGAGCAGCATTCAAGTGTCATCTCTTACTTTATCAAATTAATCTATAACAAATAGGTTTTCCCAAAGATGTCTGTGTTTACCATTATAATTCTGAAGATTACGTGATTGTCTTAATGATTTGGACACTGAAGTTGATTAGTAATAAATGCTACTTTGGGGAAAGGAATCAGGTGAAGCTTTTTCCAGAATGACCTTAAGACCCATTTCAGGAACACAGATACTAAGTCCATGAATTAGACACAACACTGAACAGAGTCGATAATCTAATGACAGAAGTCAGACATCAGTCATTTCTTTGGAAACAGATTTTTCTGTATTTTCTAATGAAAAGTCAAATGTTATAATAATTTGTTTTTAAATGCTGCTCTTAAAATTCTCATCACACATCAGATCTCAGCAGTGTTCTGCCAGAAGAGATATTTTGTAATATTTATCACAGCAAACAGGAAATAAAGATGTAGTTTAGTTTTTACAGAACCCTGTCAGTGTGGAGGTGATAAATTATTGATCTTTTTTTTCATATCCAAGTCTTTATAACCCTAACACATTATGTCATGAACTTTGGGTGTAGTTTAAGGTTAGAATGATTGAGATTTGGGTGTAGTTTAAGGTTAGAATGATTAAGATTTGGGTGTAGTTTAAGGTTAGAATGATTGAGGTTTGAGTGTAGTTTAAGGTTAGAATGATTGAGATTTGAGTGTAGTTTAAGGTTAGAATGATTAAGATTTGGATGTAGTTTAAGGTTAGAATGATTAAGATTTGGATGTAGTTTAAGGTTAGCACGATTGAGATTTGGGTGTAGTTTAAGGATAGAATGATTGAGATTTGGGTGTGGTTTAAGATTAGAATGATTGAGATTTGAGTGTAGTTTAAGGTTAGAATGATTGAGATTTGAGTGTAGTTTAAGGTTAGATTGATTGAGATTTGGGTGTAGTTTAAGGTTAGCGTGATTAAGATTTGGATGTAGTTTAAGGTTAGCGTAATTGAGATTTGGGTGTAGTTTAAGGTTGGTATGGTTGAGATTTGGGTGTAGTTTAAGGTTAGAATGATTGAGATTTGAGTGTAGTTTAAGGTTAGAATGATTGAGATTTGGATGTAGTTTAAGGTTAGAATGATTGAGATTTGGGTGTGGTTTAAGGTTAGAATGATTGAGATTTGAGTGTAGTTTAAGGTTAGAATGATTGAGATTTGGATGTAGTTTAAGGTTAGAATGATTGAGATTTGAGTGTAGTTTAAGGTTAGAATGATTGAGATTTGAGTGTGGTTTAAGGTTCGAATGATTGAGATTTGGGTGTGGTTTAAGATTAGAATGATTGAGATTTTAGTGTAGTTTAAGGTTAGAATGATTGAGATTTGAGTGTAGTTTAAGGTTAGAATGATTAAGATTTGGGTGTGGTTTAAGATTAGAATGATTGAGATTTTAGTGTAGTTTAAGGTTAGAATGATTGAGATTTGAGTGTAGTTTAAGGTTAGAATGATTGAGATTTGAGTGTAGTTTAAGGTTAGAATGATTAAGATTTGGGTGTAGTTTAAGGTTAGAATGATTGAGATTTGAGTGTAGTTTAAGGTTAGAATGATTAAGATTTGGATGTAGTTTAAGGTTAGAATGATTAAGATTTGGATGTAGTTTAAGGTTAGAATGATTGAGATTTGAGTGTAGTTTAAGGTTAGAATGATTGAGATTTGAGTGTAGTTTAAGGTTAGAATGATTGAGATTTGAGTGTAGTTTAAGGTTAGAAAGATTGAGATTTGAGTGTAGTTTAAGGTTAGAATGATTAAGATTTGGATGTAGTTTAAGGCTAGTATGATTGAGATTTGGATGTAGTTTAAGGTTAGAATGATTGAGATTTGGGTGTAGTTTAAGGTTAGAATGATTGAGATTTGGGTGTAGTTTAAGGTTAGAATGATTGAGATTTGAGTGTAGTTTAAGGTTAGAATGATTGAGATTTGGGTGTAGTTTAAGGTTAGAATGATTGAGATTTGGGTGTAGTTTAAGGTTAGAATGATTAAGATTTGGATATAGTTTAAGGTTAGAATGATTGAGATTTCGGTGTAGTTGATGATTAGACTAGAATGGACTCTGTATAATTTGATAGAAAATAAGCAAACTGCTAAACTGGTCTTGAAATGATGTTTTCTTGTTTTAGGAAAAAGTAAAATAATTGTTTTCTAATTAATCAAATGTACACACTTTTCTCTTTACCTTAAATGAGCTTTTTTGTGTGTATGTTAGGACGTAGTAGAAGCTGATCAGAGTTTATCATCCTCATCTCCACTTGATCAGCTCCCAGAACCACCAGCTCTGTTTTAAAAACGGAACCAATCAGAAATGGGGGAAAATACCTGATCCTGGTTGGTTAATCATGTTTAGGAACTGCTAGCCAATTAAACAGCGAGATGTTCATGATTAATGTTCATGGTTATGAACGTCATAATATAATTATTGTTGTTATATTAATCTGTTTTGTTTGTTTTGTGGTCCACCAACTTATTTTAGAATATTTATAAACCAACACGAATATTTAACGTAATAGCTTTATAACTCCACTATAAAACTAAAGAAGCAAACTTTAGATGCCAAATATTATATTGACTAGATTTGCATAAAATAGTGTAAATTAGATTTTAAGTGATTAATTTAAGGGAGCAAAATTATTTTTTAAGCAAAACATAAAAGCAGTAATCGTAGTTAATAGGAATTGATTGTCATAGATAGAGCCCCTTAAACTCTGCAGTGTTTTATTTACTGCTCAGATATTATTATTTAGGAGTGTCTGTATTTGAATGATGTATTTTTCTATAAGACATTTATAATGTTATATATTGTAGATGTTGATCCGCAGAGAATACAGTGTGTTCAGAAAACACCCACAGCATCTACACAACATCTACGCATCTACTCAACATCTACGCATCTACTCAACATCTACACAGCATCTACAGAACATTTTCACAGCATCTACACATCTACACAGCATCTACACAAAATCTACACATCTACACAACATATACACAGCATCTACAAATCTACATAGCATCTAAGCATTTACACAGCATCTACACAGCATTTACACAACATCTACACAAAATCTACACAGCATCACACAACATCTACACATCTACACTGAATCTACATAACATATCCACAGCATCTAAACAGCATCTACACATCATATACAAATCTACACAGCATCTAAGCATTTACACAGCATCTACACAACATATACACAACATCTAAAAATAACTACACAGCATTTACACAACATCTACACAAAATCTACACAGCATCTACAAATCTACACAGCATCTAAGCATTTACACAGCATCTACACAACATATACACAGCATCTACAAATCTACACAACATATACACAGCATCTACACATCTGCACAGCATCTAAGCATTTTCACAGCATCTACACAACATATACACATCATCTACACATCTGAACAACATCTAAGCATTTACACAGCATCTACACAACATATACACAACATCTAAAAACAACTACACAGCATTTACACAACATCTACACAAAATCTACACAGCATCTAAGCATTTACACAGCATCTACACAACATATACACAGCATCTACAAATCTACACAACATATACACAGCATCTACACATCATCTACAAATCTACACAGCATCTAAGCATTTACACAGCATCTACACAACATATACACAGCATCTACAAATCTACACAGCATCTAAGCATTTACACAGCATCTACACAACATATACACAACATCTAAAAACAACTACACAGCATTTACACAACATCTACACAAAATCTACACAGCATCACACAACATCTACACATCTACACTGAATCTACATAACATATACACAGCATCTACAAATCTACACAGCATCTAAGCATTTACACAGCATCTACACAACATATACACAGCATCTACAAATCTACACAGCATCTAAGCATTTACACAATATCTACACAACATATACACAGCATCTACACATCTGCATAGCATCTAAACATTTACACAGCATCTACACAACATATATACATCATCTAAAAACAACTACACAGCATTTACACATCTACACAAAATCTACACAGCATCACACAACATCTACACATCTACACTGAATCTACATAACATATACACAGCATCTACACATCATCTACAAATCTACACAGCATCTAAGCATTTACACAGCATCTACACAACATATACACAGCATCTACAAATCTACACAGCATCTAAGCATTTACACAGCATCTACACAACATATACACAGCATCTACAAATCTACACAGCATCTGAAACATTTACACAGCATCTACACAACATATACACAGCATCTACAAATCTACACAACATATACACAGCATCTACAAATCTACACAACATATACACAGCATCTACACATCTGCATAGCATCTAAGCATTTACACAGCATCTACACAACATATACACAACATCTAAAAACAACTACACAGCATTTACACATCTACACAAAATCTACACAGCATCACACAACATCTACACATCTACACTGAATCTACATAACATATACACAGCATCTAAACAGCATCTACACATCATCTACAAATCTACACAGCATCTGCACAGCATCTACACAACATTTACACATCATTTACATATCTACGCAACATTTAAACAGCATCTAAACAGCATCTGCACAGCATCTAAACATCTACACAAATTCTGCACATCATGTACACATTATCTATATGGCACCTATATGCCATCTACACATAATCTGAGAGTCTACTGGTTAGCAGTCAGATTGATCTGCATGTCCTCACATCTCAGGAACGTGCTTTTATTTTGTAAGGTAATATTAAAGCTGTTTTGTTTCTCAAGATTGAGAAAGTAATTCCAAAATCTCATTAAACAGCTGATGTATAAATAACTTTAGAAAACCAGTCAAAAATGACTCATGGCTCCACAGTGTCTTAGGGTTTATGTTACTGCAGTATTCCCCATAAATGATAATCAGTGTGTTATTGTTTAACACTTGTTGACAATAGTTTATCAGAAATACATTTTTAAGCAGCCAAATTATGCAGATGAAGCTGTTTTGCTGTTTCATTCCTGATTTAGTATTTTTCCTAAATTTCTGATGAGATTTTATCAGAACACACTATAAACACTGATGGACTGATTTTCTTTAGGCCGATGTGATCTGTTGTGTGTTGTTGCTCAGGGTCATTGATCTCATACTATAGAATATTCATTTACAAAAACATCATTTCAGGCTCGTTTTGTCATTTTATAAATTGCCCCGTTTGTCAGATTTCTTTGTTTTTTGTTTTCTTTGTTACTTTTCTTACATTTTATGTAACTTGTGTATTATGTTTTATATCTCATTTATTTTGTCATGTTTGTCCACAGTAGTAGACGGAAACAATGTAAACACTGCCTACACATACAGAAGCACTGAATACTATATTTATAAAACTTTTGATGACTTATGTCAATATTCACAGGATAATAAGATGTGTATGCTCAGTGATACTGCAGTGACTGAAGTGATGGATATTAACACTGTTGTGAAACATCACTCACAGTTAATGAAGATAATTAAGAATAATCTCTAAGAATAATATTGCTCTAGTAATTTAAGACATCAGAGTACATTTCTGCTTAAAGATCAGCAGTTTTCAGGCTGTTGTGTTCTTAATTAGACTTAGTGATGTTATAAATGAAGCAAATCTTTTTATGGGCTTTATAGTGAGTATGTTTTACTTCACCATTGTCTACTGTTATGAATTTTCTTGTAAGCTGTTCATTAAGCTCCACTATTGCTCATAGGTATGTAATTCAGTGCTGCTGTATGTATAGTGAAGTTATAGTAGTAATACATATACAGTTATAATGTCATGTGATGTAAAGCTGACAGATGTTCTCTTATTAAAGATGAGTTGCTTTGTCCTGCTGCTGCTTTACTCTCTGCAGGACTTCTTGTATATCTGAGTTGATGCACATTCATGAGGAAGCTGGTTAGTAATAAATAACTGAATAATCTAGAATAAATTGACTATGCAAATGTGTACAGTGCTGCATGCTGACGCTTTACCTCCTTCTGCAGTTTATTTGAACTTCACTGGTTATTTTTGTGAAGGATGAGAGTAATGCTAAACTGCATGTGTTCAAAAGAAGTTTTGGGGGGAATTTTGGGGAAAATCTGTAAAAAAAAAAAAAAGAAAAGAACCAAGCTGCACTTGTTTTCTTTTGTAAAATAAATTTGACCTGTTAGACCTTACAGAAGTCAGTGTGTATCCTGTGTTAATTCTCCTGATGTTTTACTACACCTCACAGCTGTAGACCTACATCACCCAAACCAGCCCAGAAGAATCACTGTAGGATCCATCAGTAAAGCTTTATTAGGCACAAAATACTCAGATTTGAACACAAACAGTGCAGAAATATGGAGATAGTTCAGAACTCTAGTGGTGTGCGATACTGCCAGATTTGTATTGATCTGATACCAAGTGAACAAAGGGCCAGTATCACTGATACCAATACTTGTTAATGATTTACTTGGATGCATTATCAAATTGCTAAATCTGAAGGAAT
Organism: Crenuchus spilurus; assembly: GCA_036984385.1. Classification (NCBI taxonomy): domain Eukaryota; kingdom Metazoa; phylum Chordata; class Actinopteri; order Characiformes; family Crenuchidae; genus Crenuchus; species Crenuchus spilurus. The sequence goes on along the minus strand of BRDA01002897.1, from coordinate 840 downwards.
TTCATGACTTTTTGTCAAGTGTTTTTGGGATTTTCCCTTTGGTTTATTAATTAGTCAAAATCCAGGACATAATTTTGGGCAAAGTTTATAGGTAAATAGATACTTTATCATAATGAAAGGTTTTTTTTCCAGAAACAATAGAACAGTAACCAAACATTTTTCCCCATACATTATCATGTCTGGATTATAAACATGAATGAACTTTTTCTGCTATTCAGATACCAGGAAAAAAGCCCAGCAAATTGTGCGGGATCATACACATCCTCTATTCGCTGAATTTGACTTGCTCCCTCCTTGTAGTCGATAAAGTGTGTATGTAAGTATGATTGTATGTATAATGTGATTTATTTATTTAGTATTCACTCTTCTTTGACTGTACAGTCTAATGAAGCCAAAGGCAAATTTCCAGAGATGGACAATAAAGTATCAAATCAAATCAAAACAGTCCACATCTGAACCACCAGTTTTTATACATTCATTGTGGACCTTTAAACGTGAGAGAAATTACTGAAGGCCAGTTTTTTCTCATTTTAATTAAAGAGTGTGATGCAGTATGTAAACACAACAGGAATAGCACAGCCTGGCCTCTTACAGTAACACTGTTGTCCTCCACAGCTTTCAGATGATTAAAATGTTTTAAGGTCTGACATAATAAAGCTGTAGTAAACTGTAGGACTGAGAATACTGTACATGAATAATACTGTAATATTCTCATACTGACCTCTGTATACATGACAACAGGCAGAATCCATTTAGAGTAACATTCATATAAAGAACTCTTCATTTTTGAAAGTCAGGATCAAACATCAGACACAAACACACAGTTATGAGTTAATAATG
>BRDA01002895.1:25337-38824 GCA_036984385.1 Crenuchus spilurus | reverse complement strand
TAAATCTTTGTTTGTTACCGCTTATAGTAATTGTTCCGTTCCACCTTAAATACTACAGCAGTTACTGTAGGCAGCTTGAGCTGCCTCACTGTTACAGCTGCGCTGTTTAAGGTAGAACGGAACAATTCCAAACTTAAGAATCATTCATTCAGTCTGTTTGTATTTATCCGCTTTAACACACATTTTATTCACACTTGTGTTTTATATGCAGCTGATGAGCTCAGCTATATACACTAAACGCTAAAATATGCATTAAAACACTTCATATCACAGATATACTATTATCTAGTACTATCTATTATTACTATCTATTGTACTAGTATTATCTAGTTCTTATCTAGAAAAGAGAAGTATCGGTTTGAGACTCGGTATCAGGAGACACTAAAAAATTACTGACTCGGATCGGATCGGGAACATCCCTAGTGAGAACAGAAGCCAAAAATCTTTATTGTCCAATGCAAGACAATCACAGAGATTTACGTCTGGAGAGGACTAACATTATCAGCTCAGAGCTCAGAGTTAGCTAATGACTAAAGCATAATTCAGCCTGTAACATTCTCAGAAAAGACACATAAGAAATTACCCAATGTACATTAAATCCAAGCCAACTAGGGCTGAAGTTATCTTTTTGGAAATATGGGGCACTATATTTTTACAGTAACTATGCTATTTCATTTACAATAACAGCGAGCAGAAATAAGGTGAAAGTTCAGCAGGCTGATATTGGATAGGTCAGGTTTTTTTTTTTTGTTTATCTCTTTATCAGCGGGCCTCTGTATTACTGGATTACATGGCCCTGATGCTCTTACAGTTACATGATCCTGTTTAACCTATAGCTTTTAATTGTATATCTGGTTGGGATAAATTACACAAAATAGTGATTGTTCATTAGAGAGAACGAGGGAGGGAGAGAAAGAATGAGGTGGAGAGAGAAATTGTGAGTTAAAGAGGAAAACGTGAGGTCAGTTGTGTGCTAAGGTCTTGTAAACACAGAGCAGGCCAGATTCATGGCCATTCCCATAATGCTTTTACTTTGCCTGTCTGTAAATGTGAGAGTTAGGTGTGGACACACCTGAAGAGCCTGAACGCATTTCCAAACATTAGGATGTGTGCGTGTGGTGTGTGTGTATAGCAACGCCTAGTTAATCGATGACTCTTTGTGCATCTGTGCTTTGATTTTTTTAATTCCCTTTTCTGCATCATCCAATATAACATAACTTTGAACTACTTTGTTTTCAGCTTTAATATTTTACACAAAGGTGCGTGTAATATGACAATCCTCTTTGTGCAGCCAGGTCGAAGAAGTTTAGAATAGTGTTCATAGCGGAGTAAAACAAAAACAAGGAGCGAACTGCAGAGCACAAGTACAAATACACGGAGAAAAGAAGATGTGTGGTACTAGAAGAAAACAGTGTTAAGGGAGTCTACCACAGAGTAGATACGCTTTGTGCAGCACTTAATACTTTACTCAGCAATTACACTGCTTTTCACAGTTCACTGCCTCTGTAAAATCTAACTGTTCCAGTACTGTGTTCTGCAGTGAAAACTAGACCTCACTCTACAGGAGACCTTAAACACACATACAATAAGCACAGCAATGTTAACAGAGTCTCTGTTTTATAAATGTCACATTTCAGACATTCAGTAAGAATGACTGATGGGGCTAAAATATAATATCCAGACACCTGAAGGAATTGGAGAATATAGATATCAAATTGTTTGTGGACGCTCCTTCTAATGAATGCATTCAGCTACTTTAAGCTTCAGTCACTGCTGACACAGATGTGCCAACGCACACACAGCTTGTCTAGTCCCTGTAGAGAAGTACTGCCAATAGAATAGACTCTCTGAAACAGATAAACATTAACTACTGGCACCGTGTCTAATGCCAGCATGGGCTACAGGGTTATAAAGACCCCAGCACTGAGCTGTAAAGCAATGGAACTGTTTTCTCTGAAATGATGGTGCCCCATCTAATACTTTTGAAATAATACTATACCTTTGGAATTGAAACTATTCAAACAGTATCAACAGTAAAACACAAAAGGATTAAAATGTCACTTTACTTAAAATTAATATAAAATATATGAAGTTTTCTTTTTTTTTTTTATTAAATTACAAACACTAAGGAACTGTTTCACAATTTTTGGAAATGCTATAGTACATAGGACATACCGCAAGCGTGCACTTTAAAAGACTGATGAACTAAGTGGTCACCATTACACAGCTGATTTAGGAGCCACTGGTTCATGTTTATTTACAAAACCCTCCTTGGTCTGTTCCCTCCTTATCTCCGTAATTTGTTACAATCTTTACAACAACACTTTTAAATTATCTTTTCCCAAGTCCATTTTCAAGGAGTCTGTTATGGAAATTTTAAATGATACATGATAACTGCTTCTCAAACGTCTAAGATTCTTTATTTCCTTCTCAATTATTGCATGTTTGTTGTTTTCTTCCTTTTGCTGGTTTGTTTTACAGTTTGCATAATTTGGATTTGTTTTCCATCACTACTCTTAAAGCCTTTTCCTCAACATGCTTTGCCTTTTGCCAGGTTGTCATAGTAAATGCCAGCTGTTCTTAAATCATTTGTCTGGTTATATCAAGGTTAAATACATAAATAAAATATAAACTGAATAAAGTAACTTAAAAGCTGAGTAACGGCTATGAAATGAGTCATTTTTAAGACTTAAGAGGAAAGAAATAGGATAATAAATGAAAGGTAATAACATTCATTCAGTGTTTTGTTAATATGCAGTTTGTTTGGTTCTTTTATAGGATAAATGCAGTGTTCTAAATATAATGACAGTACTCACGACAACCACAAATTGCAATGTATGTAATTTATCACCATAATGATAACCAGCTTACTAGTAATAAGCATCATACTGGCCACCCTTAAATATCAATCCTCTCCTAGAATTCCACTGCTAGGACTACTGGAAAGTATGCTAGAGAGGGTAAGAGCTGTGGAAAAACACTCCCACTTTGAAACCCTTACTTTAAACAAGGTCTCCTGGTTTGTGGAAGTGGATGGACAGTGGTGAGGATTAAGACAACACACTCCTTTGGGAGGGAGGTGGCAGAGGGTTTGTTCCAAAATAGCCTATACTGTGTGTGTTCTCAACCACCAGACAGAAAATATTCAGAAGACAAGTATTTGACATGGGAATAACATAAATATTAAAAGCGCAGAGGAAAATAAAACAAGCAACCAGTCTCCATGAAGCATTCATAATGAAAATGCCAAAGGTAATTCAGTATGATAAGGAAAGCTGCAGAGCTCCAAAGAGAAGCATTAAAGAAGGAAGACAAAGAGCTTAGTCACTGCGGTCAAAGTTATTAAACTCGGAAAATATCAGAGCATCCTGATTGCAGTGGAATGAAGAATGTTGGATGAATGGCTGTTGAATGACAAGTTCCAGTCCACCATGGAGAAAGGCTAGACTGCCACTACAGACTGGCTCAACAGTTCTTCTGTGGTCCAGGTACACTGAAACAGCCTCTGACCACAGTACATCTGTGGTATAAGTAGAGCTGGGCGATATGGCCAAAAATGTTATCACGATAAATGTTTCTATACTGATCAATCTAATTATCACAATATTAAATTTTCTAAGAGTGTAATAGTTTTAACCATCTTTCTAAAAACATCAGACTAAATACATGAAATGTTAATATTTAAAATTATTTTATATTTATATTTTAAATATAATTTATTGTTTTTTGCCAGAACATAATATTGTAGCGTCCGCCTGGACACTGAAAGGATGGACGAGAAAGACGTTTACTGTCGTTGCTATATTGTTGAAACTTACAGTGATTGCTGTCGGCCGCAGCCACTCCAAAATAACAACAGGCTAGACAACCAAGCTAACAGGCTAATGCTAGCACTTGGGCTGACACACACACACACACACACACACACACAGCGAGCCCCCCCTCCTTCTCCTTCTCACACAAACAGACGAGCACACAGCGACTTTGTGCTCTCTCACCCAGCCCCACTACACTCTCCCCCAATCACAGCTTGTCTTAAACATAACAGTGCATTTTGGCGGCGCTGGTGAGGAGGAGCTAATAAGCAGCAGTATTAGACTTCTGAACTCACTGTCAAACTGCTTAGACGTGAAATGAAATCGAACGTTAATGCTTATCAAATTCTATTGTCCCGGGCTTATCATGATCAAGGGAAAAATTATTGTGAAAAAAATTGATGTCATTTTATCGCCCAGCACTAGGTATAAGTAATTTGTTTGCTTCATTGTTTATGACTAGCGCTTGCTTACAGTAAAATTGAAAACCTCCAGTGCTACTGCAGAAAATGTGTGGGCATAAGGCAACATGGTGGCTTAGTGGTTAGCACGTTTGCCTCTCCGCATTGAGGTCTTGGGTTCAAGTCCCCATCTAGGTGGAGTTTCCATGTTCTCCCTGTGTCTGCGTGGGTTTCCTCCCACAGTCCAAAATCATGGAGATCAGGTGAACTGGCTACTCTAAAATTACCTTTGTGTGTGTGAATAAATGTGTATGTCGATGTATGTATGCCCGGATATGGTTGGTGCTCTGTCCTGTTTGATCCCCCCCCCAATGCAGGATGCAGTCCTCCAGGTGGACGGTCACTTCCAGTTGAGACTATGCTGTGCATGATTGGCTGCTGCTTCTTGCCGGTGTGTGGTTGAGTTCCAAGTGTGTTGATTGTAAAGAATTCTTGAGTGTGAGAAAGGCTATATAAGTGTTCATTAATTCATTTCTGATGCCCTTCAAAGGTCTGGGGTTTGTGGTGTTTTAAAGGGCAAATATAGCTATATATATTTGACATTTAAGACCATATTACCTAGAAAATATCTTGATTTACACCTTTTATGATTTAAACCCAAGCTGTTCACTTTTGGTTCAGCACAGTTAGATGGTTTTCCTGCTCACACACTTGATTTAACTCAACTCTGAGAAATCTGAAATTTAAGGTATTCCCAAACACAACCATTCTCTGATAAAGATCACACAGTCATTAGTAGTCATACATTATCTAATAAAGTCCAATAAAACAACTGTCCCAACCTCTTCCTGAATTCAACGTGTGACCTTTGACCTAACTGATAAGATAAATTACCTGCTTTCTATTGTCTATAACTAAAGTATAAGTAAATAATACAAGTGGAGATGTTCTGTACTGATAGGAAGACAAGCTTTAAAAGCCATAAACATGTCACTGACATTTTATCCAGCTTGTGTTACTACAGTCACAGTCAGCAACACGAGACAGCTGTTGTGTAGTGTGCTAGCAGGGGTCTGTGAAGGCTAACACAATGAACGGCATAGACTTTCAGTCTTACAATAGCATACGATGTCTATGGAAGAGTAAGAATAAACCTTGTCAGATTGCTGCATCAACCATAAGGTTCAATGATGTTCCTCTAATCTATGAGCTTCTTATAGTCTGGGTGTACCTGGGACCTTGAGTATATAATTTGGTTTTACCTCATATACCACACGGGATGCAAATAACAATAAAAGCTCCTTGATTCCTTAATTCCTTGACTGAAAACCACCTGAATGACAGTCTGATTATAAAAGGACGAGTCTTGAAATAGTAAGAAAGGCAGCACTATTACATGTGGAATTCTTTCATTGGTTTTCAACAGAAATTCATTGTTCATCACTATTTTAAAGCCATTTTTGATTTATTTACTGTCTGATTCTCAATGTACATTAACACTGGGGAACTCTTCCGATATTTCAAATTTACTGTATAATTCAATCATTGAGATGTAAAGTTTTGAGCATATTTTGAGGTCGTGCACTGCAGAGAAATTTACTGACTACACAAAAGTGATAACAAGAATGAGGTATGATGATGCCTACAACTCAAACATCCATTTCATTTACTATACAGCAAATTTAGACATGCCTTCAGACCCAGAAATGTTTTGTGCGGATATCCATTTTTTTTTTCCATAAAGAAGTTTTAGAAGCAATTAAAGGCATTTAAACGCACAATTTGGATCAGTCATTCTTTCAAAATTTTCTATCAAATCATTGAGAGATTTTATCTTAACAACTGAATTATGCAGACAGAAAGTGGTGAATACCATTTTAATAATCCCACCGGCATTAAACACAGGTTGGCGAGTAGATCTAACAGACTTCTATTCAAAATGTAGTATTAATCAAACTTGGCAGCCTCAAATCACTTAAACCATCAAGTGTTATGAGCCAAGTAAAAATTGCATTTCAGAAGCAGAAATTAACCAAATTCAGTCATACATCACTACTTAGAGCAGAAAAATGGATTCATCATTTAGAGGTAGTATTTTCTGGAGAGTAAGAGGAGTACGGTCATTAGTGTGATGCTGAGCCAGTAAAAGCAGCTTTCTGAAGAACAGGTTCTGAGTTATGGTTTAGACGGCAGTTGACTGAGAGGGAGGAGAAATGAACAGAGTTACCAGAGAGAAAGTGAACCAGAAAAACAGGCCTTCTGGACTGCTTGGTTTTCCCTTACTGTTTAATATTTCAGCAAATGGTCTGTGCTGTCACTGAGCACCCTGAGCAGATCACAGTAAAGCCTGCAGGAGGCAGAGGGATTCTCTTTCCTAATCTTAGGCAGAAAAAAACTGTGATATCATCCTTCTGTGTTTATGTCCAAGTGGAAGGAAATTGATATGGTTTCAACATACTGACCTGGAAGTCCCACATATTACAGAAGTATTACACAGTGTCTGGACTAGAAACATGCAAACGAATAGCAAGGACAAAATAGGAAATTACTATGAACCTTTTTTCCTAATTTAAGCCCCAGCCAGAGAAGGCTACATTTATTAGATTAAGCATTGGATCAGACTAAGGCTGAAGGACTGTTTTTATACCAAATTCACAATTTACGATTTTTACGAAGTATTAAGAGTGAAAACTTAAAACCAAGCCAGGGTTCGTAAACTTCCTGTTGGACCAATCCAAGGTAACCAAACCTCCATGTCTTGCAAAACCACAACTTATTGGCAGCTTGGCACATTACAACCAGTGCTCAAGCCTCAGGCTAGAAAAAGCAGATATTCTGGTCTTCTTGGCAAAAAACAAGTTTAATTTTAGAAAATAATCCCAATTTAAATGTAGTCACAATATTAGTCTGAAAATTCACAATTCCATATTTTTCACAAATATTTCAGCCCTAAATCAGACTTCCTGATATGCCGTGAAAAAAAGTGCACTGAAGAGCAGAATAAATTGTGTCAAATAGGAAGCAAAGAAGTGTTTTGATAATGTCACAATCACCTAAGAACATCCCCTCACTTTATCTTCCATCCTCCTACGCCATACCTACAGCCTCTGTGGTGTGTTATTTAATTACAAGTCTAGGATTCTGGTTCATCAATGCTGTGAGCTTGTCACTTAACCTAAACACATAAAAGAAAAAGGAGGATTTAATTTGCACTGTTTTCTGGCCACAAACCAGCCAATAAGAAACCAGCCATGTCCTGCTGTATGAACACTGAACATACTGCTGAGACAGACTGCAGCAGCTAAGCACACACACTCACTTACACACACAGCTGAATCAACAGTGAGCAGCGTTCTTAGTGAAGACTTTGTAGGTTTAGTGATATACACTGTGCAAAGGATCTGAAAGAATTTCAAATAACAGAGAGAAGTTTAGGAATTAAAGAACGAAGAACAGATTATACTAAAGCCCAATACCACTTCAATAACTGCTTTCCCTTCTGAAAATGACACCAACACTAGAAAACTCTGTTTTGTAACTAAAGAGGACAGAAACAGCAATAGTCTGATTGCTTACAATAGACTTCATTTCACAATTCTACTGACAAATGAGGGCCAAAGCTATTGTTTCATAGTCAACAATTACTTTACTTTTTATATCTCAAATACAAAACAGCCACCCTGCACTCTAAATATCTGCTATATCAGTGGATCAGTAAACTTTTAGTTGTATTTTTACAATGTATCACAACATCAAAACATGTAGAATACAATAAATAAAAGTAAAGCAATATGGCATGAATGAAACAGATCTGGTTAGATGAAAATACTGAAAATAAACTTTTGAGTGTATTTACTGTGCTATCAGGACACTGCAGTAAAATTGTTTTACTTTACTCTACACAGGCTTTCACATTTCACTCTGCTGAACTTCTCACACAGATTTCCTTCAAACAGATCCATTTCTGAAGGGTTTTTTACTTTAGTTCTCAGTAAAAACTATTTCTAAATATTCAACTGAAATGAAATTGCCTTAACATGTAAAAGGAAATATTTTCAGTGTAAAAAGGCCTGTGTAGGAAAGTCTGTGTCTCACAGTGTTTATATGAGTGAACACAACCCCATACTTAACAGGGCTGGACAATTACAGCATTGAGTCAAGCAAGCTAAACACTGTAGTTAGACATGCCACAATACTGACATTTTAGCTGACAATTAATTGCCACATAAATAACTGCAATAAACAATAAAACTGACTTGTTTTGTTCTAATAAAGTACAATTCTTAAAAGTTAGCACTAGTGAAAGTTAACACTTGTGTGAAAGTTAACACTTGTAGAAAAGTTCAGTCTGTTTAAATAATTATGTCAGGTGATTATTTAGTAACTGTGACAGCCCCAATTTTAGCAGCAAAGTAAGCTTTTACTCTATAATAACAGAACTTCAGAAAGAAAGCTAAAATGAGATTTTCCTGTATATCCAAGCCGGACAGATGTCATGAAGTATGAATAGCAAAAACCCACATTAAACAGACTTTTTACAATTTGATTAAAAATATATGTATTTGTGGATATTTGGATACCAGTCCGAATGAATGTGATGTGTTTTGTTTTTTGTCATCTCTGCGGTTCATAATTGCACACAATGTTCTTAGAGCAAATTTACAATATAAGCCTTTAACAAGCATTTAGGTAACCTATTTTTGTACATATATGTTGAAGTGTTCTGTGACTGCTTCAGTAAAAAATCTGAAGGCCTGTCTGAATATTTCTGGCACAGCTTAAATATTTGGCAGTCTGTTCATTAATGTCATAGTCTGTTCATGCTGTAGTTCATAAAAAGTGAAATGCTGTTGGGAAACATAGTATGACAGTTCTAATTGTCTAGTAGTTATGGTTGTTTCAATCAATTTTGACCATTACATCATTGGTCGGCAAAAAGGTGGTTATGCAAGAAACAATACAAATAAGATTTGGCCACTTGAAACAGTCAGTCTTAAAATGACTTAAGAAACAATTCTAATTTGTCCTGAATGGTGAAATAAGCCTTAGAGGTAAAAAGTATGAACCAAACAGGCAGTTTCAGTGTTTCTTCATGACTTTTTCCACCCCATAATAAGAGCTCTGTATATCTGAATATAATATCTTACTTTATGAGATGAAAGAAAAGGTCAGCACCGCAGTCAAAACAAAGGCATTGTGTACAGTAAATGGAATGATAAACAACGAGTATCGGAGGCTCCAAGAAAACACAGCTTAGGCCAGAGCAGCATATGGTGTTTCTTTGAAGTCTCCACTGACATAACGGCCACAGCATTACAGTGTGAGTGTGTGTATATTTCAGGCTAAAAGGACAGACTGACAGGCAGACAGAAAGAGACAAAACTCCAAAGACTGAGACGCTGAGATTTAGCGAATGAGAAGCAGATAACGATAAGAGCAAACATGGCAGGCATTACAACTCCTACACAGTGCAGTAATAACCACTCTGAGTGTGAGGCTATCAGAGACACTCCCAGAAGATTACAGTACAGCAAACTCCACCGAACTCACCTTAAAAGTCACTCATCTCTCAAACATCAGACAAGAACTCAGAAACTCAGAATCCTGAGAGCCTGGGAATAAGAACATTAACTATTCTAGAAGGCCTGAAGCCATGAAAACGATATCAGACACGTACAGGTGTCTGTCCTCACAGCATGAAGCAGCACATCTTAAGAAGTGAAACACTAACGTCTTTGATTTCAGCCCACAGTCCTTCAAAAGGGAACCTGATAAAATTTACATTTGAAACCCAACCTAATGCTGATGGAAATCAGAAATATCTAGGTCACCACCAGAGCAGGAATGTAACAAATCATAACTACTCTTGTTACAGTACAGGAATACATTTTCCCCTGTAATGTTTCTGAGCAGAATGAAATCATAGTGCTTTTAAATTTTTTATTTTAATTCCAGCTGTTAATATAAACAAATAATATTAACATTTAACACTGAATGGTTAGTAAGTAAAATTTATATATTTCTTATTTAAGGAATTTCCAGCACTCATTCCTATGATGGTATTTTAGGGCCACTCTTAAAAAAAATAAAAACTGTTGCCTTTGAGAATAAACTTGTAATATTTTTAGAATAAAGTTGTAATATTATAAGAATAAATTGGTCATACGAGAAAAAAGTGGCATTAAAGGCAGGAAAAGTCACATTACTGTAGGCAAAGTGTTTGCAAAATGATAGCAATCTCCTCATGATAAAATGAGGGACGTTGAGGATTTGGTAAAATTATACTTTCGCACTGGATTTACCAATAAAAAAATAAATACTCAGTCTGCTGGACTGGCGGGCAGTGGCCGACTACAGAGCTCCTTCAGGATCAATCATCTCCTGTGAAACTACATGCCCTCTTAGAATGCCACAGAGATGTAACCACCGACAGCCCTGTATTCGGCCACTGCACGCGACTTCTCCTTCAACAAAAGAAATTATTTCCTCCAAGTCAGTCTGGTTCTTTCTTCTGAATAAACAATTTCTTGCACAGATGTTTCAGCATTTTTATACTAATAACAATCCGATGCTGATGGGCCAGAAGATTGAGTATTTCTTTATTAGTAAATCTGATACAAAAGTATAACTTTACATTACAACTTTATTCTCGTAATATTATGACTTTAATATCAAAGTTGGTTGTTGATTTTTTTTTTTTTTTTTTTTTTTTTTTTTTTTTTTTTTTTAAGAGTGGCTCCAAAACGCCATCGTACATTCTACCCCTGGTCATCACCTGAAATACTTTGAAGTCATGTCCAATGCCATTTTTGAGAGAAATGCGGGGAAAGTTTTGACTTTTCTAGGATGTCATTTGGGTAAGGCTAATACGCCCTAGAAAATGCCAGAAGCAGGAATTGATCTGGCTGTAAGCCCTAAAGTTAAATGTCAATCTTGTGTTCAAATGTGAACATGGAAGTGACTCTGTGATGGATCAAAGTTTCTAAAGTGCTTCTTCCGTTCTCATAAAAGCATGCCCTTTCAGAGTATGGCATTGCAAGTAACACAATGGTGTTGTTCCTGCTCCTGCCATTAACAGCAACACATTAAAAGTGAAACATTTATCAACATGAAGCATAGTTTAAATACAAGTTTAATTATGAAATGTGTAATTTAACAGCACACTACTCTTTTGAGGTTAAACCTCATTAAAGGGAAATTTGACCTTTATAAATGATGGTGCTCATGAAAGACATCATCAAAACAGGTTATTTTTTCAGTTTTACTAATGTATTTGACAGGCTAACCCTAAAGAGAATTAAATAATAACACACTGACTTAACTACAGACATTTTACAACTGGCTTTACATTACCTCAAGCCAAATAAAATCCCCAATGCATGTAGCTCACATAAATCTCAAAGTAAGTGAATTCATGGCTCAGCAGTGCTGCTAGACTACCTTCCAAATCACCAGGGAGTTAGTTAGGTTTCAATGTTTATATACACAGCGCATACAACTTACATATAAAATAATCAGCACATTTTTGGTCATTGTTTATATTTTTAAGAAGTTTTCTAATTTGTTCTATAACAAATATAACAACAATATAACTATAACAATGTAAGACACTAAACTGTAACTGTTAGTAGCCACTTCAGGATGTAAGTACAATAAATTATTTTAAAGTTTAAAAATACCTTAATTCTAAATATCTGGGCTAATTATTCACTACTCAGCTTACTTTGGCTCAAATAAATAAAAGATCTTTGATAAAACCTTTTCAATGCCTGCCATGTCAGTGCTCAAGTCAAAATATCCCCCTAAAACATATAATGGGTGTGTGTATAGCAAAAGCCACGCCCCTTCCCCACCCACTTTACACTGATATCTTGCACTCATTGTTTACATTGTGGCAACGGCTTCCATGAACAATGGTAAACAAGAGCCTCACAAAAAAGACCAAGTGATACAGTTGCAAATTTGTTTACACTTTTGCCTTTTGTATTTTTAATACCATATTGAAACTGATATACCCTTGTAGGTGTGGAACATCACAGATGTATAACTGGAAATGTGCATGCACAAACATTTTAAAGGAGAATTTCTTTAAAAGTAAAAAGTGGAATTAGTCAGTGGGAATGCTGTTTGCTTTGGAGCTACTTTAAGCAGGCCCATGGCTGTGGTCCCTGGCAGCAGAGCAAACTTTCCATGATTCTTTTTAAAAATCCCTACAGCACAGTGTCTCAGGCCAATGAGCAATATGTACTCGACATAAGTATAACCTTGACTGTGCTTTTCCTGCAACTCATCATAAACTCACCAAAAGAGTATTTTAATACCTTTTTTGCAATAACCAATATCATGCCCCAACAGGAAGATCACTGGGATTGTAAGATATTAAAGTGCTCTATTAACCCATATTAAATGAGGCATAATCGCTGCATAAAACTGTGGGTTTGTAAAATCCAAAGAGATTTTTATTTTTATTAGCTTCAACTTGCAATGGTTTACTTTTAAACCCACAGTAAGTAAATAGCTTGAGACATACCGTTTTTTTTTATAAAACCACCACAAGAATCAAATAAATCATGGTGAACAAACCTCATACAAACCCTCAACTATTTAACTTTACTCACTGTGATATAAATGTGGAGATCAGTAGGAAAATCAAAGGATTACAGAATTGCAGTTTGCAATTCAGCTTAGGAAAAAACAAGGACTTGTAAAACAATAAAAAAAATTATGCAGGCTTTTAATAGTGTCAATACCACTGATCTAATGATGAATTAATCATTACAACTTGAAGAATGAGACACATGAGGCCTGCATTTAATAGAGTTACTCTAGACCTAGACCTCATTTTTATTTTAATTAAATTTTAAGATAAGAACATAGAACAAACATTCTTAGAACTCATTCAGCAAATGCTATATACAATCATGGCCGAAAGTGTTGGCACTGAATTTTTTCCAGAAAATGAAGTATTTCTCCGAGAAAATTATTGCAATTACACGTTTTGTTATACACATGTTTATTTCCTTTGTGTGTATTGGAACAACACAAAAAACAGTGGGGAAAAAAGGCAAATTTGACAATTTCACACAAAACTAAAAAAATGGGCCAGACAAAATTATTGGCACTTTTTCAAAATTGAGGGTAAATAACTTTGTTTCAAGCATGTGATGCTCATTCAAACTCACCCGTGATAAGTAAGAGGTGTGGGCAATTTAAAAATCACACCTGAAACCAGATAAAAAAAGAGAGCAGTTGACTCAATCTTTGCATTGTA
>BRDA01002895.1:0-24331 GCA_036984385.1 Crenuchus spilurus | reverse complement strand
TCCTAGGTCAAGGGTCCAGCAGGTCAATGACCCCAAACATACTTCAAGAAGCACCCAGAAATGGATGGAAACAAAGCGCTGGAGAGTTCTAAAGTGGCCAGCAATGAGTCCGGATGTAAATCCCATTGAACACCTCTGGAGAGATCTTAAAATTGCTGTTGGGAGAAGGCACCCTTCAAATATGAGAGACTTGGAGCAGTTTGCAAAAGAAATGTGGTCCAAAATTCCAGTTGAGAGGTGCAAGAAGCTTGTTGATGGTTATAGGAAGCGATTGATTTCAGTTATTTTTTCCAAAGGGTGCGCAACCAAATATTAAGTTGAGGGTGCCAATAATTTTGTCCGGCCCATTTTTGGAGTTTTGTGTGAAATTATGTCAAATTTGCCTTTTTTTCCTCTGTTTTTTGTGTTATTCCAATACACACAAAGGAAATAAACGTGTATAACAAAACGTGTAATTGAAATAATTTTCTGGGAGAAAATTCAGGGGTGCCAACACTTTCAGCCATGACTGTATTTTAATAACTGCTATGAAAGTAAGGGGTTAAACTGCAGTCTGCTTTTTAACAGATGGTGGATTACAGCATCCTCACTGTCTGCAGGGTTCTTTGGACTATAATGATATTCAGCAGAAGGGTTTGTGCATCTTTCATAGGCAGCATGTCACTATTAGTTCTCACAGAATGTTATGAATTCTGCCATATATCCCTGATTTGGACAGCACAATGTTTTCCAGAAGGATATGTCTTAGTAACCTCATTTGAAGACTTGCTAGAGCAAAGAGGTGTTTAAAGTTATCAGAGCAAGACAATACAGAATACATTTCAATACAGAATGTTCATGTGTTTACACAATCAATACAAAAGCATATTAATAGTATATGCTCTGTGTATTCCTAGTGAAGGAATGTATGTCTATCACCACACAGATGCTTGATTAACAACTCCATCAACTTCAGTCAAAAACGTGAACTCTACATGTTCCTCAAACAATTTCTGAACAGTTGCATTATCCTGCTGAAAGAGCCTAACGCCATTATGGAATACCTCTGCCATGAAGGGGTGTACTTGGTCTCCAATTATGTGCAAGTACAGTAGGTGGTACATATCAAAGTAACATCCACATAAAAGGCAGGATTCAATGTTCCCCAGAAGATCATGGCCCTAGTGTCACACCGTGTCAACACAAACGCACCTGGCTGGCCATGTGATATAAAAAATGTGATTAATCAGACCACACCCCTTTATACCATTGCTCCATGGTCCAGTTCACATGCCAATTGTAGATGCTTACATTGGTGAACAGTAGCTCTTCTGTGGAGATCAGACCAGATGGGCTAGCCTTTGCTCTCCAAGCACATCAATGAGCCAATGGTGCCTTTGGACCACTATTGATGGGAACAAACCACTGCATAGCAGGAACATACAACAAGATCTGTTATCTATCCATCACAATTTGGCCCTTGTCAAAATCACTCTCAATCTTAAGACTGCCCATTGTCCTGCTTCCAACACATCAACTTCAATAACTGACTTTTAATGTTGTGGATGATCGGTTATACAGTGGTATGGAAAAGTTTGGGCAGCCCTGTTAAGTTTCATGATTTTCCTCAGCAATTTCAGTTAAATATATCATATAGCAGATGAACAGAGTGATATTTGAGAAATGAAATGACATTTATAAGATTTATAGAAAGTGTGCAATAATTATTTAAACAAAACTAGGCAGGTGCAAAAATTTGGGCACCCGTTTTGTTTAATTGATTTGAATACCTTTAGCACTAATTATTGGAACACAAAATTTGTTTTGTAAGCTCATTAACCTTGACCTACACACAGGTGAATTACAGACAGGCATAGGCGAAGGATGGTGAGAACAGTCATAGTCAACCCAGAGACCAGCTCCAAAGACCTACAACACCATCTTGCTGCAGTTGGTGTCACTGTGTATCGTTCAACTATTCAGTGCACTTTGCACAAGGAGAGGCTGCACACACCACAAACAGAGTCGCTTGAGGTCTGCTAAAGAACATTTGGACAAGCCAGCTTCATTTTGGAATAAGGTTCTGTGGACTGATTAAACTAAAATTGAGTTATTTGGACATAACAAGGGGCGGTATGCATGGTGGAAAAAGAACAGTATTCCAAGACAAACACTTGCTACCTACAGTCAAATTTGGTGGCGGTTCCCATGCTGTGGGGCTGTGTGACCAGTGCAGGTACTGGGAATCTTGTTAAAGTTGAGAGTTGCATGGATTCCAGTCAATATCAGCAGATTATTGAGAACAATGTTCAAGAATCAGTGACAGAGTTGAAGTTGCGCCGGGGCTGGATACTTCAACAAGAGAACGACCCTAAACACTGCTCAAAATCTACTAAGGCATTCATGCAAAGGAACAAGTACAACGTTCAGGAATGGCCATCTCAGTCCCCAGACCTGAATCTTCTTGAAAATCTTGGTGTGATTTAAAGCGGGCTGTCCATGTTCCATCAAACCATCAAACCTTCAACCAGAATCTAGACTCTCATTGGAAGCTATAGGAAGCGTTTAGAGGCTGTTATTTCTGCAAAAGGAGGATCTACTAAATATTGATGCAATTTTTCTGTTGTGGTGCCCAAATTTATGCACCTGTCTAATTTTGTTAAAAAAAATTATTGCACGCTTTCTGTAAATCCTATAAACTTAATTTCACTTCTCAAATATCACTGTGTTCATCTGATATACAATATATTTAACTGAAATTGCTGATCTGAACAACCAATGATTTATAAAGGAAAATCATGAAAAATTCATGCCCAAATGTTTTCACACCACTGTATATAGTGTGCCTGCATAATTACAGACCAGAGTTACAGAATGAGAAAATGTAATAGAAAACAAAAAGTCTATACAGAATGCTGAGTCAGTCATCTAGGATTAGAGACCTTGAAGTCTAGACCTGGTTTCTGTTGACAAAGCTTCAGTTTTAGTCATACATATGTTGTACCACATAAAATAGGTGTGTGTCACCTGGCACTAAAACTAGAGGATGTCTGGGCAGGTAAGACACACTTTGTTCTTATTAGTGATGAGCTCACTCAAATGCTGACATGTTGAAGCCTGAGCTATTCTGGTAGAGAGAAGATAACAATCGAAAACATCAGCAATACTAGGCATAACCGGCACAAGAAAGGTCACCAACAAACTCACTGCTGGTTATTATGCACCTGCTACAGAGAAACAATTACCCAAAAATCATTAACATTTTGAAATTCACTCACTCAGAAAAGAAAAAAGTAGCTGACTAGAAATACAGCAAAAATATCAATGTAAATAACGTCTGAAATGATCAGGTTCTATTTTTGCTACTGTTTACTGGTCGTTTTTAAAAATCTGATGTAACCACCCGTTTAAATGACAGGCTATTAATTCTGGCTCTTTCTGCTGTTATGAGCCTATAAGCTGATTTATGAGTTTCCGTTCCATAGCAACATATCCCCCTCAATGAATCCAAACAAACGCACCTGGGCAACAAACATTTCCACCTGATTCTCCAAGGCATTCACACCTGCACATCTGTTTTAGACAAAAGCATAAGCTGCAGACTCAAGTAATAAATCCATGTGAGAAAGCGTTAGACATTACCACATGAACCCAGTATTATAAAATGTAGGATCTGGAGGTTTGGCTTGTTTGAGTGCTTAAACTGGCTTTGCGGGCTATGCCTGATCCTCAACAAAAACACTTTTTAACTGTGATCCTCTATTAGATTGCAATTTAGTTCCAGACTAAGAATAATCCATGTCTGTCAAATTAGCCCCAAGGGTGAGTTTTTCAAATACAGTTCAAACCTTTTCTAAACTTAATGTGCATCTAGAACTCTGACCTGAAATTTCAACTAAACATCAATTTTCCCAAATGACATTACACTTCAAACAACTGCCCGCAATCTGCCACATCTAGATAACAGAAGACTGTGTAAGAGATTCAACACAAACTGAACATACCTGTCTCCTTCTTGCTCCCCTTTCCTCCTTCTCTGTTCATTTTCAGCACTGCCTTAAACATGGCGAGACCCCAGCGATCTTCTCACACCCTGAGAACAAATGATGTGGTACAGAAATGAGTCAGGATTCTCAAGGTTTTCCCAAAAGGAAGTTCAAGTACTATTTAATGATTACAATGTTTAGTTTGATGATCATGAGTCTGTAGATGATGACAATTACTAGAACACGGCATTATATTTTCATTCTTTCACATGAGGAATTCTGGGATATTTCCCACAGTTCTTCTGAATCCAGTGGGTGAGGTTTGGCAGAGTGGTGTGGAAGGAATGCTCCAATATTTAGACAGAACAGCTCCACTCCGCTATCTTGTTATGCCGGAAAACAAGCCGTCAGATTCTCAGCATTCCACATCTAATTGATGCTGTGTGGCTGAACTTGAGCCTTTAAGGCCACTTGTCATGATAATATTAACGTTTCTATACATTGTGCCTGCTCTTTCTCAAAATCAGCTACAACAGATAAACCCAACAGGTCAGACCCATTGAAAATGTGCATTCATCATCTAAGTGTGTTGTTGCACTTTGCATTCTCTGTGCAATAGGTTCTCAGTTTGCTAATTTCATCAAGAGAATAGATGGACAAAGTTACATGTGCTCAATAAGAACCTCTTCTGCTGATCATGAGGAAGAAAGCCTGCCAACAGTTTACTTCATGTTGTTATAAACTAATACTGTACAGAAACTCATCAAGTGTTCATTTTCTGTTAATGCACTTTGAAGAGTCATTAGTGTAACAACTGATGCTTAAACCCAACATGCATGAAAACTCTTGACCTGACAGGTGGCAGGTGAATTCTGGACTATCAGTGGCTCCTAACTCTCAGTTCAAGCATGCAAAAAGGCAGTAGACTCTCCAGAGGAAATACACCGAGACTCATCGATCTAGCCACCACTTAGATAAGACAGCATGCAGCGACCATGTGTTTCACAGCAGGATCTGGTGGAAGTCCATACAGAGAAAAAGACAGAAAGAAAAGTGGATGAGACGGAGATAACCTCCTACCACAATCTCCAAAGCTTGCTAAGTCATGTTACATGGTACTATGCACACGGAGTCAAATAAGTTATGAATTAATGCTGAACATATTCAACTGGCACTATTTTATTCAACTGTCAGTTATTTATTTAGCCAAGTAGTTTAAATGTGCCAATTATCTCAAAATATTTTCAAAATCTAACAGGTATATACTATAGAAAATAAAATGAGCCTTCTTTTATAGCTGCCATAAAGTAAAGGTGAGGTAGATCCATTAGAAGTGATTTCATATGGATTGTATATAGGCACTGTAAGTAGGGTAGATATGGTGTCTGGCTTGGCTCTTAGCTATTACTAAACTACTAACTCCTACTAAATCCATATGTTTAGAAGAAAATCAAAATAACCCACAATATATCACATCAAAGCTTGTTGTCACTGTGTGAACATTGTAGACATTCTGTACTGGGATGCAAAAAGCCCAAGCAACACTTTCACAGTGCAGTCCTCACTTTCACACCTGTATGCCAAACACAGCAGATCCCACCCAGACCAGCCTAATAATGACTGAGCTCCAAGCAAGCCTACCAAACTATGATGATGATAATGATGGAGAGATTTTTTGCGGCAATCTGAGACCAGTGTTTACCTTTACAAGAATAAACATTTGGATTCTATTACAGCAGCACTTCCCAGTCTCAGTGCTGTAATATCTATACCAATGCTTTACAATCCTGTTCTTGGAATACAATTTAGTGTCTTCTGTGCTCTCAAAAGACCTCATCCAATAAGCCCTTCCTGAGTTTAACGTGGGTATGTTACTCCAAGACTAGTACCAGGAACCTGTGGCCACCACAATTTATGGTATACAATGCACAATCACTGTGTAGTATATTATGAGTATTGTCAGTACTACTAAAAACTGAACAATTACATATATTATAAAAAAAAATAAAAATAATTATATATATATATATATATATATATATATGTCAGAATCCTAGAGAACCACAGCTCTGTATGAGATTCAACCCATCAGTTAATGTTGATGTTATCTGCCAGGAATTATCTTTCCCAACCCTAAATTGTATAGAGCCTGTAAACAACAACAACAACAACAACAACACCCAGTGAATAGTAACAGAAAACTGAATTATCACCTCATTTAACACGTGTATGATCAATACATTTTGTAAATCTCTACAACAAGACTAAAAATCTGGATATATTGCATTATATAAATACCCTCATATTCATATTTTCAAGCATGTGGTGATATTCAACACCTTTAATTTAGCCCATGAGGTACTCCATAATTACGTGATGATGTGAGATAAGTAGCCAAATCGAGAGCAGAGAATTCAGTAATCTAAAACAGGCATCTTAAAAATCTGTTTTTGGGGAGAAAAACGTGTGCGTCCCTATGCTCTACCAGTTTGTCCTCCACCTCATTTTAACTGAAGAGCTGGAGAAGTGCTGTAGAATTGAAACTGGCAGCTGAGACGCCTGCCTAAAGAGACAGCTCTCAGCCACAGAGACATGAGGAATTCCATCTCCACTTTATAAAGAGAGTCTGTCCAGTCTGCTCGAGTTAACTTGTGTCTTACACAAACAGCTTAGGACAAGCCGTTATAACGTACCCCCTACTGAGCCAATGTTCAGCAGCATGAGCTCCTGGAGAGGAACTGAGGCACAAACAACAGTTTGCACCAACACCTTTGTACAGTTTGTACATTCCAGGGGAAACAATATACGCAACTTTTTTATAAAGAAAAGAACACATTTTTGGCTTGTTTTCAGAATGTTCTCACAAACTGTCTTAAGCATTCATTGTTCACTTATAAACAGGCCTGGTTTTGATTGCATTGGCATGGTACCCATCTTATCCCATTTAGCCCAAGAACAGAGGAGGACAGGAAATGCCAAACATTCATACAGTGTTGAGGAGTTTGGATATAAAAGTTTAGTTCTCATGGGTAAAACGAATAAACAAACAAAATGACTGAACAATAAGTTTGCTTTTTACCGGTCATATAAATGCCCACAGAACAGCACAAACAAACAACGTGGGAAGTAGTCTATGAAAAACAACAAATAAAATGATTAAATCACCCATCCATGACATTACTACACCCTTAGCTTGCTGGAATTATTGTTTCAAAACTGAATTTCTGACAGAATTTGGGAACTAACAGGTCTTTACACCATGTGAAGATTTCATGCTAGACCAAAAGAAATTGGTTTTAAATGTCTTGAAATGCACTTTTGTTACACTGGTGTACTTAGTTCTTTATGTTTGTTTTTAAATATGAACACATTTTAAATTGTATACTATTATACAGCCTTGGGAAAAAAACATTACCCAGTTTTTCATAAGTTTGTCTGCACTCAAACATAAGTGTGCTCTTCAGTGTGTGTAGATTTTGTTTTCATGCAAGAACAAATTACAAATAAGAAAACATTAAGTATGAGAATCTTTGTAAAAACTGCGTAAGGTGAAATTTCTTCTTCAGAATGGTGTGAATGAGGTCCACAGTTTCTTGTCCCATCATGTTACCAGTTTTGTTTGTATGACTGACAAAATGTCTTTGTTCTTTGTACATAATGCATCTTTGTTTTTCTTCAGCTCCCGCCCAGCTTGCTTTTCCATCCAACCTGTTGTTAGACTTACAGGATGGTAAAGTCAAGCTCTTAAAAAGACAAAAATGTGAACCACATGGAGGCAATTACAGTACCACACATTCCCGTGTACCTTTCTTTTCCGCTCATTCTTCCACTTCTTCTGCACTTTTTCTTTTGTCTCGCTCTCTCTCAGCCAGGTGAACAGCTGCATCTGAAGCCTTACACTCCAAAAATGAATTCTAATACACCGATACTACAGGTCAAAAGTTTGGACCCTACGAGACTATGTATTTTTCTTAATCACAACATGCTCTGATATAAAATCACTAAAAGCTAATGAAAAAAGAAATGAGAAACAACAGGGTTCATGGTAGGAAGGTCAAGAGTGCATAAAGTGAAAGCCATTCTAAAATGAGAAAATCTTTTTTATTGAGCAGGTGTACCCAAATTTATGACTGATACTGCATGCTTTGCAGTTTGATAAGAAAACCTGCTGAACTGTTTTAAAACAACAAACTGCTAGCCTTTAAAATTACAACGCTGGAAAAAGCATCATATTTGTCTGAAACGTGAGTGAATAGTTAGGTCATGATGCCCATGAATCCTTGTATGGAGACACTGTGGTGAAAGGCTCATGGAGACATTCATTTTTCAGTGTCAAACGGTCCAGTACCAGGCGTTACGGTTTGAGGACAAATTGGATCGACGACCATTCAAGCTTCATGCACACTGCCAGCATCTCATCCAGCCTGCAATACATTACAGAAGTGTTAGAGCCTAAGGTGGTACCTTATCTTCAGAGGACAATGCTGCACCACATGTGGCACAATGGGGGGTGGGGTTCCAACAATGACTTCAATTAGTCCACCAGAAAGCATGACCGAGACATGGGTGAATGATGACTGTTGTGTCAGGGATCAACATTGGCTACCAAGAACAAACTTTGGGCACATTAAGAGGCAGCATTGCCACACTGTGTACAAGTAGATATTTCCTTTTGTGTCAACATACTTGGCCAATGTGATTATGATTCTGTCCATGTTGAATACACTGTATGTATATTACGGTGTATTCTGAAAGTTAGACCCAGCTATATTTCTGCTCACGCCATATATGTCATGTATCAGATGCAGCCTGCCAAATAAATACACCTATGATATTTCTCATATTTTTCTCATTATTGCAGTTTTAGGGTGCTTTCACACCTGAAAGTCCGGACCATGGTCAGAACCATGGTTCTTGTGTTTGTTACTTTGTATATATTTGGTCCGGTTAGGTTTGTTTTCACACTGCATTTTTACAAGCGTACCAAAGACTTTTACTATGACACCTCTACATGCTGTCATCATCACTTACGTGTGGTGCGTCTTCCTACACTCGACACTTATTGGTTTGTAGAAGGAAGAGCATCTGATGTGTAATATATTTATTTTATATACTTTTATATTCCGCTGCCACAGTTTCTTTAGTTTAGGTTGCTCCGTCACATCCTTTCTCTCTCATCCTCTCAGAAAATACGCTGCATGTTTCAGCTTTTTTGGGAGTTTTTCAAGCTGACTTTTCACATGTTCATCAGACCAAAATTCTATTAAACATGTCGTCTCCTCCTCACTCCATGTGCTACCACGGCTCAGTTTTGCTGCTCTTCAGGTTGTTTTACTTCTTTTAGTATTGCTGAATGTTGTTAATGCCTGCGTCAACTTCCTGTATTTGGTCTGAAAGTCTGAACCATCTAGAAAAGTGTTTTCACACTGCACACGAACCGGACCATGGTGCAGTAGATCTGGACCGAGACCACCTCTTTTGTTCAGACCAAATTTTATTCATTTGGTCCGGACCGTGGTTCGTGGCCCCTTTCACACCTGCTATATTGGTCCAAACATTGTAGGTGTGAAAGAACCCTTAATGGCCAGCAGGGTACTTGAAAGACGTGATACAAAAATCGAAGTGATTGCCAATGCTTCACAAGCACAAATACTTAGCAGGTTTAATTTCTGGACTTGTCAGTAAATAGTGTGAAAATTGCTGTGACCGGAAGTTAGTGCAGCGAGTAGCTACAGCCAATAAGAGCACAGGACGTGCAGTGAGGAGAAAACCAAGGGTGGAAGTCTTAGTCTTAATCTATTTACCATATTCTTTTCTTTTCTCTTGTGTGTGGTGTCACTGCATATCGGCAAACAAAGAACCTGAATGCTCATTTACGGACATCCATTTTGGAAGAACAAACATGCATCACACATGGCATTGTGTCAGTTCTAGATTGGTGTTTTCATGACAAAACGTGTCTTTGGAGAGCAGACCGACTAGTTCCTCCTGGTGAAAGATCTTGCCATTTGTGACCCTGTGTCACTGGTCACGTAGTGTGTAAGGCACAACTGAACAGACTACAAGACTACAGACTGTGTTTAGTGAAAAGTACAAAGACCTGAGGACTAACAAATACAAGCATACAACTGAGGAACTGTTCACATGAACTCTTTGTGTTTATAACGTATAAAGAGAGCAACTCCTGGAACATGACCGTGCTTCATTCTCTACCTCACAGTTAGGAAGTCACATTTTTGATTAAAACTTGACCATAGATTGACACCATGCCACATTATTCAACCTCAGAACATAATTAAACCAACATGTGTCTTTCTTTCTGCACAGCATCAGTAAAAATGATAAGGCTCAAAGGAATGGAAAGAACCCAGTGAGTGTTTAAGGAGAAAACCTCCTCCAGAGAGAATCTCTAAGCAGATCAACAGGTAGCCTGGCAGCCATACAGCGGGTTTATCTCTCTCATGCTGATAGAAGGGTTACTGCCTCACAGTCTCTACTGACTGCTATTTGAGCTGTGTGCATTATCTGACTGAAGTGCACCCTTGACTGGCCTCTCTGCATCAGAGGCTGCTCTAAAACTGTCCTGTCCAGCTCTACAAACTTATTTGTTCAAGTCCTTACAGTCCACTTCACCGCCATCTAGACTATTACTAAATATTGGCACAGATGCACCAATGTGCATATGCACTATCGGTCAAAAGTTATTCACTTTAATGTTTGATTGCACTCTGAAATAAAAGAATAGGAGTTTTATAAAAACTCATGGAGATGGTTTGCTTTTCACTTCATCCTAAATCAGCTGGATGGGGTTTAAGTCTGGAGACTGTGCTCCACTCCATGTTTTCAAGCTGACTATCTTGTTGTTTTTTCCTGAGGTCTGTCTGATTATCTGCCAATACCAACATGATTCTGATATCACACATCCCTTGTTAGGATGCCAATCTACTCAAATGAGGACAGATGTATAAGCAGTACCAGTGCTAGGCATGAGGGTGCCCTAAGCACAAATGCTGTGTGCTCCCATCCTGCCTCACTCCACGTCACAAGTCTCTGCCATGAGATCAAAGTCCATCACAGGCAGGGGCCATTGTTTTGTGGGCAGATGCGCTTGTGAAAAACAATTTTTTGCTCAAACTGTATTTATTCTGGGTCTGGGGGGGTGTGGGGTTTTGTTGTGCAGCAAAATTTTGGGTGGTGTCTCCTCTATAAATGAGGGCCCCCGCGCACAGTTCATGGTCCAACCCTGTGTATAAGTCTGAAGATGACTGCATCTGCTGACTGCATTTAGATTAGTCTTACCTATAAAGAAGACCTGCCTATAACTTTGTTAACAGTGGTTATTGTTTTCAAGCAAGGCAATAGTGAATAAGAGTGAATCAGTTATTCAATCTGAATAACTATACTGAATTCACAATTTTCATGATATTCTATATTCTTAATGACATTCTTTTTTGATGCGGTTTTTGTGAACTTTGGAGTTTGTACAATGGAAACATCACATTTTCATTGTAGCATTACAACGCATCATCACTCCCCTAAGTGTCAAAGATTTTTACATTAACAAGCATGGTCTTTAAGAACATGACATTATTAACAATAACATTAATACACAATCAATGTATATCATATAGGGGTGAAACGATTACTCGAGTAATTTGAGTTACTTGATTACAAAAAGTAATCGAGTAATTTTCTGTGCCTCGAGTAATCGTTTATATAATTTTAAAACTCAGAGCACGGTATCACACTGACGACTTTTAATGTGACACACCACGCTTACGTCACCCACGCACAGGAAGGAGGAGGAGGCGCAGATATTTTTAGTTGAGAAGCGGGAATATGGAACGAGCGACGAGGGAAAAGAGCGACAACGTGCGAGAAGAAAACGGCAATAGGAAAAGAATGCAGCGCGCTATCCAACACTGGCAGAACTGGCAAGGTCTCTGCTGTGTATTCCAGCTACATCCACGCCACCAGAGCATCTGTTTTCAGCTGCAGGTAACATTGCTTCAAAAAAAGAGGGTAGCCTTAGTCCTGAGCATGTTGACATGCTCACGTTCCTGCATTGCAATCTTTAAAAGGAACACACACACACAAACACACACACTGAGGACTTTTCCTTGATTCTCCTGGAGCTATTGGTTTACAGCACTCGCAGCAGAAATGTGTGAAACTGTTTGTGCATGGACCGGTTCAGATGTTCAGAACCTAAGATGTACAACATAAAGCCAATGTTTATGCCTTTTTTATTGATTATTGCCCTATATTTTTGATACTTACAAGAAATCTTAAGTTGAAAGTAAATTAATTAGTTTTTTACTTGTGGTATTTATTTATATTTTGTGTTTATTTATTTCTATTTGTGTTTGCAATTTTGAAATATATGTTGTGAATTTAAAAAATATAACCTTTCTAAAAAAGGAAACCAATTGATCATTCATTATTAAGTGACATGTCTTGTTTTCTCTTGTGTATTTTTTATTGCACTTGAACAAAGCAAATATGTTTATCCGATTAATCGAATCGATTTTTCAGTAGAGTACTCGATTACTAAAATAATCGATAGCTGCAGCCCTAATATCATACTTAAAATGGGTTTAGACATAGATCAGGTGAAAATTAGTTGTAGGCTCCAGACCTAACCAGGAATCACCAAAAGAGATTGGATAATTTGAGGTCTTTGGCAGAAAGAACACCAAAAATGTGTGGGTTGTTCCAGCTACTTCACATCCACATCTATCTATTGGCAGGTTGGCTTTTTCCCCAGCTACAAATTGGTTTATAAACATTTTATGATAGAATATTACATTTAAGAAGGGAACATTGGATGAGATTATAAACGCATAAAATGATGTAGGCAGGTGATTACGACAAACTCGATCACACTGCCTCATCCCAGTTACTCAAAGTGCTACTCACTTGCTAAAAAACATAAAAGCAAAGGATAATCTGTTAAACTTGGAAATGTAGCATGGTCATCTGAGATGCTAGGGCGTGCAGATTAAGAGGATGTGGCTTTGTTTAGGCGATAGCCTCCGGCTTGTACGATTCACACATTCAGCTGTCAAACACCGGCAAGGCTTTGTGAAGAGAAGGAGCAAACTTTAGCTCGGCTCTCCAGTCTAGATTTCCTTATTTACTCTCGCTCTCTCTCCTTCACTCAACCGCTGCTTCTTTTCATCAGCCCATTCTACATGAATGATTCTTCAGAATCTGCTTGTCATGTTGTCATGACGACCACAGAACCCAACACCAGGCGTGTGACCTCTGCGGCTCTGAACACAGCGTTTTTATATACGGCAGTGAGGAAAACGATGGAGGCCTTGCATTAAAAAAGTGCCGGCCTAATTAAAAAAAATCTGTCTAACACAGATAACCTAAATGAATGAAGGGTAATTGAATGGACATCATTAAATGTCCTTCCATTAAAAATAGTCTCAACCAGATAACAGGTGATTGCAGGAATCCTTCACACTGAAACAGGAAATGAGCAAAAACAAAACAATAGACAGACAGGATGGCATCTCGTCCTTGAACGTTCAATGAGCTGCTTGCTCCAACATGAAAGAAAAGTAAAAACAACAGTGAGGCTTCTTAAATACAGTCAAAAGAAGTTACAAGTTACCTAGTACCTATTAGCGTTACACCATGCATAGAACATGAACATATAAAAAGTTTCAATAATTTCAATTAAAAATAAAAGTTTGAAAAAATACTTAACTTTTTTATAAATTAGTTGAATAATTTTGACAACATATTTTACTGCATTTTTCTCAGGGTTTTTGCAGGTTTCAGTGAGTTAAATGAGACTTTATTAAGACCTTTTAAGATCATTTTCAGTGAAATTTAAGACCAACATGACAAATTGCCAGAAACATTCTAATGATCCCAGATTTTAATTTTATTAAGTTAAAGAAAATTCTCAGTTTCAAGGGTTTTGAGTTGCGCAAGCTTGCAAGACAGAAAGGTTGAGCGCGCAGGAGAGATATGTATTGTATTCATGTGAGTGCAAGTCTTTTTGCTCGCTCAACACATCCTCGCGCGTACTCAGAATTGTGGCACAAACATAAAGCCACATCTAATAACACTGGGAAAAGTCGCTAGATTTGTCGCTAGCCACTTTTTTGGGAAAAACCCGCTAAATATAGCAATGAAAGTTGCAAACCGTGTTAGCCATAGGGCGTGTTAGCATGCAGTTACGGTATTTAGTTCCCACACAGGTGGTAGCCAGTATGTGCTTCTAGCAAACCGACAAATCAGTGTATATGCATCTGAGCAATGTTTGACAACCTGTGTACAGTCACACATTACAACGCCGTAAGAGCATAAAAGGTTTAATAAAGTGAAATACAGTAGGCATTTAATAGGGTTGACACAAAACTAGTTTTGATTTTGATACCAAAATCCAGTGTAGTAGCACAATACTTGATACCAGATCAATATTCTGGCTAGAACTGTGATGATATCTGCTTTAGCACAAACCCTCCCCAACCCCAGAACAATGTTCACTGCTGTAAACTACTTGGAAATATGAAACACATTAAACAAAGGAAGATGACCTTCCAAACCCCAGGAATATGGCATGACACATTAAAAACAAGCATAATTTCTTGACTGCCAAATTATAGTATTGAAAAGTTTTGACACATTCAAAACATTTTTGTAACTCAAATGTTAGACATTTTCACTTTTTAATATATATTTTTATTTGTGACAACATTTTTTCAATATTTTGTGTCATAAAATATTTTTTATTTACGGATCTCTTATTATATAGAGCTTAGGAATTATTTCAACAAATAGCAAAGTATCTTAAGCACTAATGATCTAAAACTATTTTGCAATTGAGAAATCAGACAGGGTGCATACAGATGCTTAATTTTGATCACAGACAGTGGCTTCCATAAAAGCTGAAATTGCTATACCCTTAGATCATAAGCTAAGTCCCTGCACTTCAGTGAAAATATCAGTGACACAATTAACTGAACAAATGTAAATTCCATTTAATCTGAAAGAAGACAGTACTTCATGTATTTTCCTTTACTCTAAAACAATTTCTAAATGAGGAAAACAAGCTTAAAAAGAAACTCTGATGGTCATTCAAGAAAGAAACAAAAGAAAATTGTGTCATGTTGATGCTCGTAATGAGAAAACAATGTGGAGTTTTATCCGTGAAGTTCCTGGTGCGATGTTTAATCTTTCTGACCTGTGTCCCAAACAGCTTAATTAAGTAAAGAAATGGAATCATTATTACAGATGCTATCTACTGAAAGAGAAGACTGAATTCCCTACAGCCACTGAATTACAATCATTTAGTTCAACTAGTGGTGTTTATTTCATAAACTAGGACTGGTGTGTTTGGTTTATCTCAGTGGTGAAGTATAACTTTCATTGGTAGCACTGCGCAACAAAACTTCAGTGTGATGCGTTAGTTTGTTTTGAGCATTATCATTGAGAAACAAAGCCAGATTGAACAACAAATGCATGGGTGAGTGACAAACACATGGGTGGATGCTTAGTTTTTGCAAAATTAGCGGCTAGTCACATGGGCCCATAGATGAAAACTGGGCAGATGAACAATAACTGGGACAAAACTTCCCCAGAAAAATTTGACGATAACAGAATTGTACGATAACCAGGGCAAACGATACCCAAGGTTCCACTCTATATTAAAACCATATAAACCTTTAATAAAGACATTCCCAGTAGCACTGTTCACCGTTTGCTATGAGGGGCTGGAAGCAGACCACCCATTTCTGGATACTTTTTCCTTTCCACAGTTCTAGAACAGACAAAAAACAAGGGAGTAGCATGCAAAAACCCAATATCAAACCTTTTTGATGTTTCACTCTTCTCTTCGTTGTTGATAATGTCATAGTGCATCAATAACTTCATATAAAACTTCATATCAGCACATGTCCACCCTCTCTTTAAAGGTCTGTCTTTCTAAAGCAGAAAATCCCAAATCTTTCTGCCCTTGAGTGCATCTGTAAAGCTCAAGTACATATTAAAGATAACGGCACTTTGAAACTTTTCACTGCTCCACTAAAACAAGTGGGAAAAGATCTGAACTAAGACAAATGCTTTTTAAAGGCTTTTGACAGGCAGATTTATCAACAAGCTCTTAATTGTCATTCAGCAGGCCTCTGGCCATATTTGGTAACGGAGTGATTCATACAGATTGAGTTACTAAACAGAGATTTGGGTCACATAACCTGGCATGTGATGACTCTAAACTACAATCTGATACACATATTCCGTGCTCCTAGTGCATTTTCATCAAACTATTAATTCTCAAAAGTAAACTGGCACTTGTAGAGATGTAATCTGTCAAGCATATACACCAGTTTATAATAAAAGTCAAAAATTACAACTCTGTTGAAGGGAGAAAAATTCCCCCTATATCCATGAGTCAGTTGGGTCTGAGTTCAGGCATGTTTTCAAGTCAATCCTCTCTCAGAATTTACTGTTACACCTAAGGCAGTGGAAACAGACTCAGCTTGACCCAACAGATCAGTCTAAGCTCATCGCAGATACACTGGCAGTCAATACAGTCTCACTTTCCCTTTCGTACATCAGCACAAAAAGTTAGCCATTCTAGATGCATCTATAAACACAATGTAGATATAACAAAGTATCTTATCTTAAAGATTCAAACACAAGAGTAAAGTCTTTAATGACCTTACTTATTTAAAGTTTAAGTTCTACTGCAGTAGACCTACATGTGTAAATTAACTGGGGATTCCCACTAGATGATGACTGTCAAACATTAACTGGCCTAACAGAAAGTCTTAAGGTTTTATCTCACCAAAACAATTCATGATTCTGTCAACACTTTCCCTTAGCCCACCAAGCAGCCTCAGGCCAATTTCTGATTAAATAATCTAGCTAAGTTAGTTCCAGCCGAGGTTAGTGGTTAAGGAGGTCATAAATTCTTTAATGAACTAACGGAGCTCTGCAGCTGGTTCCGCAAGGCTGAAATGTAAATGAATGAACTCGAAGCAGCACTGATCCTGACTGATAAACAAAGAAGGCACTGCATAGACAGCTAGGCTAATAGATAACACTGCATGGGAATAGTCTCACAGGTCAAGAGCGGTGACTAATACAATGCTGGACTCTATGATCAGTCAGTCAAAAATAGATAGAAGACTCTGGAGCATGACTGTGACTGGGTTATCTAACGTCATCCACTTGGCTTCACTTCAAACATGAAATGAAATTTCCTAAAGGTCTTGATGTTGATCCTTCTGACTCACTGAAACCATGTATGGCAATGAGGTTTTAAAGATTTGTTAACTGGAATTTGGCTAGGCCTCACTGACATTTTAGGACATTAAAAACGCCTCAACCAACACACTCGTGTGCACACGCGTACACACACAAAATTATATTAAGCAAAAATACACAAACAAGGCAAGAAAACAATCTAATAAAACTCACATTCTTTCACAGATTAGAATGAGCTTCTGGCCTACTTTCAGCAGTCTGAATCTTGACTCCTTAGTAACCATTAGTCCATGATTATTTTTGCTATAATTCAATACTAAAACATCTCTTAGACCAACAAAGACCTTTTGGCTTTCCGGGAAAGATTGTTTAAAGCCCTATTCCAGTGTTATATTACATAAAACTTCTTACTGTAGCACTAAAAGTTTGTAGTCTGGCTAATTACAGGTAACACACTTTATTGTCCATCTGTGCAATTAAGTACCTACACAGTGTTTAATTTTTTCTAAAATATAATGATGCTCTACCCTATAACACAGGGTCTGAACAGGTCTAACATCCAAAAGAAAACACCCAAGTAAACCATATACAAAATGTGTTACACAATGTACAATAATAGAGATATTTGTACAAAGCTGTTTATTTACTTGAGGAAAACATTTGAATATAATACAATAATCATTAATACAACATAGTGTGATGTCTGTGTGATTAACCATTTCCTGTTTTCTCCTGAAGGAAGTCCAGTATTAACAGTAGCCCTTCACTACCTGCCTCTGCAAATCAATACTTCATCAAATGACATCAAGTTAGCTTTGAACACACAATGACCTGAGAACACAAAGAAGACCTGAAACCAAACCTGTGATCTTCTAAGTGGATTATTCTATTTTTAAAAAATTCTGATAACACAATTTTCTTACTTTTTTACTTGTTTATTTTATTTGTATTTACTACACGTTTTTAGTTTCTCTACATAATACTGAGTTTCCTGTAAACCGTAACATTGCCAAGCTGGACTAAGTTGTAAATAATTTACCACCATCTGAAGATATTAAGTATAATTTGAATTGAGAACATTCACTACATGTCTGCATTTGTCAAGTGTTAAAGCTGTAAATCTACTCATGTTTTGTGGGAGGATCATGGATGTGTTGATTTAGATGCACTGTACATTAGTTTCATACTTTTTTTTTTTTTTACAAAAAAATACCCTGCTACCGAACGAGTGATGGCCCTGTTCTGGCCCAAATGCTACAATGGAATAATGGTGATGAATGTGTACAAATTTGATCCCAGTGAGTTTAACCTGAATTAAACCATTAATCATGGATGATACCGTTGGCTGGCAGTAATTGGCCCAACATAGAAATTGAGCTCAAACATTTCACATGGTAGGTTGTATTTGGGTCACATATGGCCCAGAGTTCAAGTGCCATAAAAAACCCTAAACATGACTGCTACAAGTGGGCCCGCTTAGGCCCACAACACACTCACCATTGCTAAAGCTTAACTGGGCTATATTTGCTCTAAAATTGGCTGCTCTGTCTGGGTAAGAGGACAGTAGCTACATTTCTTCAAAATAGCCTTCTGTCAGCAACCAAACTCACCAAAAGTAATTCTTCCAGTGTTAAGCAATGGTTAAGCCAGAGGTAATCTACATAAGTACTTAATAGAAGTATAATACTTCATGACAACTGTATTCACATAAACATGCCTAACTAGAAGATTTAGCGCTGGTGAAAGCACTGTGCAGATTAGTGTGATGTGCTGTGACAGCATTAGTGAGCATCACCAGCCACTCACTTGAATGGGCTCAAATGGCGAAAAATACAGCATGGCTTTTGTTTTGGACACAGCACACTTTCTAGCCACAATCCCAGTCTGTGTTATTAAACATGCTGTTCTCAACAGGACACCAGAGTCACAGAGACAGCTAAGGCATCGTAAAAATGTCACCACCGTTATTTATGAGCCCACTGACAAACATAAACCCTATTTATTAATAGTGGTGAATGAGCCAAAAACAGCAAACATTAAGCCTTTGTTTCATTTATTCACCCATTTTTCATCTCTTTTAGTCAACATAGTCCTACTGTAGCACAGTTAAGATTTTAAGGCAAAGTTTGATACATGACTAGTTTAAGCCTTTGTTAGGTTTGGATAACTGTATTCAATCAAACATCAGTCAGAATTAAACAGTCAATGATGACACAGAGATTCAGTGAAACCACTGTATTTCAGATCATGTTGATTTTCTAATTGACACACTGCAGCTTCCTAATGATAGTTCAATGCAAACCATTGCGATGTACTCATAAAGTAGTTATGATAAGGTGATGATAAGCAATCTTCTATGAATTTAAGACTGATCTGCCACACAATGAACATACTGTGGAGACATGAGCAGAAGCTGCCCATAGCTGTCAGGTCAATGCCCCTGTTGCCCTCCTTCAAAAATCAGCAGTGTGTGTGTTCAGTGCCAGCACCTGTTATTTGCCAACTGGCCATGGGAATCAGTGCTTCTTGCTATGACTACAGATTCAGTTGCCTTATGTGGAGGGAAAAAAAACCCTGACTCAGATCATTCTCCTCTCAGGAGACAAGAATGAATCATTATGTGGTGTCTACAATGTGTCAAATGTGTAAAATTATGTGTCCTTAGGCAAAGAAACTCTGCATATGATTTTCAAAGCAAAACAGAACCACATGTCTCCACGACCACAAAGAGAGTTTGTTAAGTCTGCCTCATGTCAGTGTGCTACCTCTGATCAGATTGAGATCAATACAAGAAAGTTGATTGAACTCATCCTAGAAATGACGTCTAAGGCCATTTCCTCTGTAAAGAGGAGTGCCTTATGTCAACACAACACCCTCCACCAGCCCTAATGACTCAGATCCATGTGGGAAAGATTCACAGGGCTGGGTCGTGGTTCTAAAGCACCACAGAAACTGTAAAAGTCATCTATGAACTTTGTTCTCCACATTAGTGGTGCTTACGTTTGAAAAACTGGGAACTGCAGAGGCAAAACTAACTCAATGACAGTCTCAAAGTGATTTTGAATGACTTTAACTGACCAGGTAATATTAGAATAGATTAGATTAACTCCATGTGATTAGCACCAACAGAATTTATCCTCCACATTCAACCCACCTGTGCAGTGAAACACACACACAAGGCTGTGAGAACATGTGCCTGAAGTGGTGGGCAGCTCTATTCACAGTGCCCGGAGAGCAGTTGGAGGTTATAAGCCTTGGACACTTCAGTCAAGATCTGTTCTGGGATCAAACCTTCCGGTCACAAGGCCAGATCCCAGCCGCCAGATCCCTAACCAACAGATCCCTAACCAACAGGCCATGGGAGCCCCTGATAGATCTGCAGGTTAGGGTTACATATATTGAGAAGCATTCATTTTGAATTAAACTCTAAAATAAACACTGAGTACAACCTACGCTACATGGACAAAAGTATAAGGACACCTCATTCATAATTCTTTCAAAAATCAAGGGTATTAAAAAGAGCTTTTTTATATAATATTTGTTGGAGAAACTCTGTAATGGGAAGGTTTTCTACTAGATTTTGGAGCATTGCTCTGAAGATTTGACTCTATTCAGTGACAACAGTGTTAATGAGGCCAAAATATTGGATGATCACCACTTTATCTCATCCCAAAAGTTGAATAGATCACCATCATTGGTCTTTATATTCTGGGGGTCTTATACTCCAAACATTTATCTGCTCCAGAGAGTCACTGACACTACAGGGACTAGACAAGCTGTGTGTACATCTGTGTCAGAAATGAGTCCAAACTTAAAGTAGCTGAAGGGGTATCCACAAACATTTGGACATATAGGGTTTAAGAGAGCTAACAATGCAAATGAGGCTAAAACAAAAGTGTTAGCTGACTTTACTGAAGCTGAAGTTCTCTTACTGTGAATAAGCCCGACTCTCAACTGTCAACAGAGGTACAGTCACGAAAAACAGCCCAGAAAAGTTTACAGACACACATGTTTATAAAGCAGACATAAACATAGACTCAAACAGCGCAGTAACTACACCAAACATTTCTGTTATGAACATGTTCCCACACGTTCCCGGTTTCCTGACGACACGGCCAGCCTAGCATCACAAACCCAACGACAAAAACTACATTAACATCACTTTTCACCCTCAAACCCTCTTCACCAAGCATAACAAACACACAGCAGCTCGCGGCTGCTTAAACACACTCCAGAACATACACAACCGCCTGTGGGAAATGTGGAAAATACCTGTTTTGTCCCGAAATCTCCGGCAGAAAAGTTTTCCAGCTCTTATCTCTGCACATGAGTCCTCCAGAGGAGCGCGCGGGGCTCCTCCCTCTCAGCACGAGCCCCGTGACGTCACCTGAGAACAGTTTTCAGATGGTTCAGTACAGACAGTACAATGGCAGGGCAAAGGGCCCTGTACTAAAATGGCTATTGTACGATAATACGACTAGTACCACTATATCAACATTATCCTACCACTTAAATAGACTCAGAAGTAAACATACAATATACAACAGATTCAAAAGCTATAACCACTCTGAACTTACACATGCAGTGAATTCACACTCTAACCTCCCAACCCCCCAGATTCCTTACCCACCTACTGTGCAATATTTACTATTACTGATAACACTTAAATTATATTACTGTGCAATATCTGTATACGCTGAATGAAATACCATTACTCTCACTGTCCCACATCTACTACTGTGCAATATTTAACAATGTGCAATAACAATTGTGTATGACACCATATCTATTTTTTGAAATTGTATATAGAGTCTCAGATTTCTGCACATTTTTGGCCCACTTATTTATCTTATGTTGTATCTATTACGTACAAGTTTGCACTGTAAAAGAAGTGGCTTTTAATCTCATTGTACATGTGCATAGTGACAATAAAGGCATTGTATTCTATTCTGCAACACAGACATTTCACAGGGACCCCTTGAAACATGATGTAAAACCACAATTCTGAAAATATGTGTAGAAAGAGCATAATAATATCAGTTTTATATAGTTTGTTCAAATACAATGACATACTGCAATGGACCATGATACCATGATGCAGCCACATAGTACCAGTAAAGTTATTTATGTATTTATTTATTTGTTTGTTTATTTTATTTAGAAAGAGAAGCACTGGATTCATGTACCGTACTTTCAAAATGTGAGAATGCATTGCCACATCAAAAATTTATAAGCATTGACATTTACATTCACAAACAATTCATGCAAAACATGGATTTATAAACACAAATGAATCAAATAGAATAGAACAGAGCCTCATTTTCTCCTGATTATTAGACTGAGTTGCATTAAGTGGCTCATTTCTAATCCTACAAACTGCACACAACCTTAAACAATCTTTTTTGTTTTTTGTTTTGTTTTGTTTTGTTTTGTTTTGTTTTGTTTTGTTTTGTTTTCATTCTGGGAACAATGCCTGCTCAGTCTTCCCTCTCAAACCCCATCACACCCCATCACTAGTCTTTAGAAATAATCATCTGATTTTTTTCAGTCTTCTCTTTATTTAAATTGAAACTGAAAGCAGTTTTCCCAGCACACACAAGCACTTCTCATTACACAACACATTTAAACACTTTTTAACAAATACTGTATTCATTCACTACTATTCAAAGCACTGCATAAATAATGCATTTATATACATTAGCATCTCTGGTCCATTCTTAACAATGTCTGTTGCTAGAATAACACATGCTGATAGTATAATATACACTATATGGTCCCAAACATATCGGGACATTTGTTCATTCATTGTTAATCAA
The DNA here is from genome assembly GCA_036984385.1 of Crenuchus spilurus. Taxonomy (NCBI): domain Eukaryota; kingdom Metazoa; phylum Chordata; class Actinopteri; order Characiformes; family Crenuchidae; genus Crenuchus; species Crenuchus spilurus. Next base: position 1,320 of record BRDA01002895.1, on the reverse strand, counting down.
TATTTAAAAGAGTTGATCCTCCTTTTATTGGAGTAACTGTCTCTACTGTCTAGGGAAGAATTTCTACTAGATTTTGGGAGTTTTGCTGTGAGGATTTGATTACATAAGAGTGACATGAGCATTAGTGAGATCAGGATGCTGACCCCACCTCATCCCAAAAGTATAAGGATAGTGCACCATCATTCAAGAGAACACAGTTCCTCTGCTCCACTGCTCAGTGCTGCTTGGGGGGAGTTATACCACTCTAGCCCATGCCTGGCATTAGACATGGTGCCACTATGTTCTTATTTACCTGCTCCACACTATTCTATTGGTAATTCTTCTCTACAGGGAGTAGACCAGCTGTGTGCATTTCTACATCTGCATCAGCAGTGGGAGCAACTTAAAGTGGCTGAATACAATCACGCGGTGAACCTTAACACCCTTCTTCAAACGTCTATCCATCCATCCATCCATCCATCCATCCATCCATTATCTTTCACTTAATCCTGATCAGGGTCACAGTGAGTCTCCTGTCCTCTCACCGGGCACCGAAAGACATGAACATTATTAATATCCTCTTTATTAGTGATGTATGTACGTGCACTTGACCTCAGGGGAGGGCACTTGTACAGGACACTCTTGTAGCCTGCTCCACTCTTGTAACAGGCTTATGACTGGTGGTATTCCTTGAATGAAGCCTTTAATGTAGTTTGACCTTCGCAGTTATGGAGTGAGCTTGGTGTGCTCCTGCAGGGAGTGTCTCATGTGGTCACTTTAATGACAGACTGTAATATAGAAGCAGAGCCTACAGCAGATGTCCAGCACATGTCTGCAATAACCAGATACAGCAATTACATATCAAAGTGAACTTGACATGCTTTAGTGGCTTGTGTGAATTACAAAGTGAAACGGAGAGTCAACAGTGACACCACATGGCGGAGGATGCACATTATAGGTCTGCATGTATTTAGATTGTTTGGTTTGCAAATGAGCTCTGAAAAGTATGTTTTGCTTAAGTTTTGATTCGGCTAATAAAGCTAATAAACACTAGAACTCAGTAGTCACCTAAATATCCCAGTCAGTTCTGTAAAATATATCACAGACACTTCACCCAGAGTGTAAAGACTGATTAAAACTAACTCTCTCTCTCTCTGTCTTTCTCTGTCACCCACACCCACACCCACACACACACACACACACACACACACACACACACACACACTTTCTCTCTCTCTCTCTCTCTCTCTCACACACACACACACACACGCACTCCCTCTCTCATACACACACTCTCTCTCTCTCTCTCTCTCTCACACACACACACACACACACACACAC